>JAJPUD010007014.1:58899-83326 GCA_023553655.1 Myrmecobius fasciatus
CCTTCCTTCCTTCCTTCCTTCCTTCCTTCCTTCCTTCCTTCCTTCCTTCCTTCCTTCTTTCTTTCCTTCCCTCCTTCATTCTTTCCTTCCTTCCTTCTTTCTCTCCATCCTTCCTTTCTTTCCTCCTTCCTTTCCTTCTCATTTTTTCTTTTCTTCCACAAAATAACTCATGTGTAAATGTTTTACATGACTGTACATATTTAACCTTTATTAGGTTGCTTATCATCTCAGGGAGGAGGCTGGAGGGGGAAAAAGGGGGAGAATTTGGCACTCAAAACTTTTTAAAATGTTAAAATTCTTTTTACATGTAATTGGGGGAAATATTGTTTCAAAAAGAGGAAATTACATGTTGAATCTCTTAGAGACTTTTTAACAAGCAAGTTGTATATAATAAAGATTTATATTTTCATATATGATCTTTTTTCTGTTCTATTTTGTTTACAGAAATATTCCTTTTTTGGTGTCAATTCCGAATAAAAACATTAAACAAAAATGTCTAGGTATGCTCTAATTACAGCAATTCTTTGATTTATTAATCTAATAACTCTGTTCAAAAAAGGAAATAATATTATTCTGACATGACCTATTCTTGATGAAGCCATTCTGGTTCTTTGTCATCACTGTTTCCTTTTCTTTCTTTCTTTCCTTTATTTTATTATGATTATTATTTTTTGCTGAGGCAATTGGGTTAAGTGTCTTGCCTAAGGTCACACAGCTAGGAAGCTTAAGTGTCTGAGACCATATTTGAACTCAGGTCCTCCTGACTTCAGGGCTGGTGCTCTATTCACTTTGCTACCTAACTGCCCCCGATTCCTTTTCTTGATGTTCACTAATCATCTCTTTATGATATCTTCTATAATTTTTCCAAGAATCAAAATCAAGTTCATTGACCTATAGTTAATAGGCTTAATTTTCTTCCTCTTTGAATAGCATCATTCCTGTTCTTCAGGATCTTTCAAAGATTACCGATAGTGGTTTCACAGCCACATCCGCTGATTGTTTCTGTGTCACCTGCCCTAAGCATTATTATTCCCTAAGGCTCTCTTTTGAGCTCCCT
Organism: Myrmecobius fasciatus; assembly: GCA_023553655.1. Lineage (NCBI taxonomy): Eukaryota > Metazoa > Chordata > Mammalia > Dasyuromorphia > Myrmecobiidae > Myrmecobius > Myrmecobius fasciatus. The sequence goes on from JAJPUD010007014.1 coordinate 59,957, forward strand.
TCTTTTCTTTCTCTTTCTTGGTGAGCATAACCTAATTGACCTCCCTCTAATCTCCCCTTACTCCATCCTTCCCACAAGTGCCAAAATAACCTTCCAAATATCAGACCCTGTCACTCTCATATTAAAAAAAAAAAAAACAAAACAAAAAACAAACAAACAAAAAAAAAACTTCAGTGGCTCCCTATTGTATCTAGAATGAATCAAAACCACCTTAGCTTATTATTCAAGGCTACAAAATTTAATTCAATCTACCTTCTCAAAAATTTAAATTTATCTTCTATAAGTGTCTATTGGAATAGCTAGATAGTACAATATACAGTGCTGATCCTGGAGGCAGGAAGACTCATTTTCCGGCATTCAAATCTGGTCTTAGACCCTTACTAGCTGAATTATGGTGGATAAATCACATCACCCTGTTTGTCTCAGTTTCCTCATCTATAAAATAAGCTGTAGAAGGAAAGGGCAGATCACCTATTTTTGCCAAGAAAACTCCAAGTGGGGTTATGAAGGGTGGGACTTGAATGAAAAATGACTCAACAACAATAACAAAAGATCTGTTCTAATACATATTTAGAGTATGGAGGTAATCTTGGGGTACTCATATATATATATATATATATATATATATATATATATGTTGATCACCAGTAGGTTGGCTGTTATGTGGTAAATTCTTTGACTTTAAGCAACCAGAATGTGGGGGAAGCAATATCATACCCCAGCTCCTATTGCTATGTGAGTTAGACTAGTTTTTCCTTAAAAGGCACTGAAACTCTCCTTGAAACTTGATTGGCTCAGAGGATTAAAAACTTAGGTTATTTTGCATTATTTCTTGGTCAGTAGACTAAAAAACAACTACAGGGTGCTTTAGCCTCTCTCTAAGGCTTGGCTACCAGAACACATTGGACAACTGACAGACAGGAGAGCTTCTTTATCTGAATCAACTTGCTATACTTTAAATAATAATAATTCTTGCTTAATATCTTTCCTCTGGTATTGGTTAAGTAAGTCTCCTGAAACAAAGACCTATCTTTTTTTTTTCTTTATTAAAGCTTTTTATTTGCAAAATATATGTGTGGGTAATTCTTCAACATTGACCCTTACAAAGCTTTCCATTACAAATTTTTCCCTCCTAGTCCCCACCCCTCCCCTAGATGGCAGGAAATCCACTACATGTTAATTATATTAAAATACTTGACAAATCGAATACATATATATATATACATATATATATATATATACATATTTCCACACTTACCTTGTTATGCAAGAAAAATCGTATCTACAAGAAAAAAAAATCTGAGAAAGGAAACACAATGCAAGCAAACATCAATAGAGAGCATGAAAATGTTATGTTGTGGTCCACATTTCACATCTGGCTTTCTTCACTGAACAATTGGAACTGGTTTGAAACATTTCATTGTTGAAAAGAGCCATGTCCATCAGAATTGATCGTCGTATAGTATTGTTGTTGCCGTGTATAATGATCTCCTGGTTCTGCTCACTTCGCTCAGCATCAGTTCATGCAAGTCTCTCCAGGCCTCTCTGAAATCGTCCTGCTGGTCGTTTCTCACAGAACAATAATATTCCATGACATACATATACCATAATTTATTCAGCCACTCTCCAATTGATGGGCATCCACTCAGTTTCCAGTTTCTAGCCATTACAAAAAGGGCTGCCACAAACATTCTTGCACATGTGGGTCCCTTTCCTTCTTTTAAGATCTCTGTGGGATATAGGCCCAATATAAACACTGCTGGGTCAAAGGGTATGCACGGTTTGATAACTTCCTGAGCATAGTTCCAAATTGCTCTCCAGAATGGTTGGATCCATTCACAGCTCCACCAACAATGTATCGGTGTCCCAGTTTTCCCACATCCCCTCCAACATTCGTCATTATCTTTTCTTGTCATCTTAGCCAATCTGACAGGTGTGTAGTGGTATCTCAGAGTTGTCTTAATTTGCATTTCTCTGATCAATAGTGATTTGGAGCACTTTTTCATATGACTAGAAATAGTTTTAATTTCATCACCTGAAAATCGTCTGTTCATATCCTTTGACCATTTATCGATTGGAGAATGTCTTGAATTCTTATAAATATGAGACAATTCTCTATATATTTTAGAAATGAGGCCTTTATCAGAACCCTTAAATGTAAAGATGATTTCCCAATTTATTGCTTCCCTCCTAATCTTGTCTGCGTTAATTTTGTTTGTACAAAAACTTTTTAACTTAATATAGTCAAAATTATCTACCTGGTGTTCAATTAAGAGTTCTAGTTCTTCTTTGGACATAAATTTACACCATCTCCACAGGTCTGAGAAGTAAACTATACTATGTTCTTCTAATCTGCTTATAATATCACTCTTTATATCCAAATCATGAACCCATTTAAATCTTATCTTGGTATGTGGTGTTAGGTGTGAGACCTATCTTTTTAACACCAAGATCTTTTCAACGATTTTCTATCATTGTAAACCATGGAATAATACCACAAGAATTCTTCTAACAAGAATTAAAGTTGTAGGTTATTCAAAGGCAATGAAGAAATGCATATTGTGCATGAAAAGTCTTCAGTACATTACCAACCAAGAATTGTACACTAGGAGTAGCATAGAAGATAGCATTAGAGATGCATAACTAGAAAAGAAGATGAGATGGACATGGGTTGAGAGCAAGGGATAATAAATGGACAGTGATGTGCTTCACGGGTATCCTTGTGGTGTCAAGGAATTTAGAGGAAGGACTTTGGTACGCTAGGTAGGCTGCTGTAAAAGAGTCATAGGAGCTTTGGTGTCTGCCCTACTAGACAATTAACCTCATTAATGACAGTACAGATGAAACAAAAATTTAAATGTATTTATTTATTCATTCCAAATTACCTCTATAGGTTTATTTCACATTGCTTTCCTTCATACATTTTACATTCCAGCCAAACTGAACCATTAGACATTCTGCAAACTCACCATGATATGTCCAGCCTCTGTTAATTTGTATAAACTGTCCCTCACCTGGAATGTCTTCCCTTATCAAACTGCCTCCCAGAAACCTTTCAAGGCTCCCATGTAATGCTATCTCATCCAAGAAGCCTTCCCCAATGATTTTCTCTACTCAAATGATCTTGTATTTACTCATGCATTCCTATAATATCCTACCTAATAGAATGTAAACTTCTTGAAGGCAAGGATTGTTTGGTTTTTGCCTTTTATTCCCAGTGCCAAACATAGTGCCTTGCCCATATTCAGGAAGGAATAAATATTTGGTGTATTGAATCCAGTTACAGATAATGGTTTCCCTGTCTTAGTTCTGCCCTCTGAGACCAGTCTCTGGCTCATCTGTGCTATGAAGCAGGAGTCATACAACCCTAGAATGTTAAATAGAGAAGTTGCCCTTGTGTTATTCTAGTCCAACCCCCTGGTTTTACACATAAGGAAGCTGAGGCTCACAGAAGTAACATGTTCTAAGATCATAGATATAGGGGTAGAAAGAAATTCAGGGGCTATCTAGATAGAAAAACCTTTCCATTTTGCAGAGAAAGAAACTGAGGCCCTGAATGGGAGAAATGACCTGCCTAGGTCAGAAACACCCCCCTCAGTCACCAGACCTAGTGGTAACTTTAAATTCTTTCCCTTCCTAGGCCCTAGTTTATGATCATGGCACAAGACACACTGTGTCCCTCCCCACACACATACATACCATGCATGCTACAAGGCTCAGTTCTCAGAGGAACAGTGACATAGAAGAGAAGAGACAGTGATGAGAACACACTCCAACAGAGAAGTTCTTTTTTTTGCATTTACACCTGTCTCTTGGCACTTTCTCTGCTTTCATGGAATCTTCCATATCTCTAGATGACTTTGTACTTTCTCTTCCTTTCACTAAAGCTTGTTAATTGAAGGAAGGAGTACTTAATGTGGGGTGAAAAACTTGAGTTTTAATCCTAGTTTTGGGCCTCAGTTTTCTTCTCCATAAAACAGGAAAGTAGGAGTAGAAGATCTCCATGGTTCTTTTTCCTTCCAGGTCTAAATCCTAAAATTAAAGTGTTTGGATGAGGCAGCCAGGGGACACAGTACATGGATCATTGGATTTAAAGTCAAGAAGACCTGAGTTCAAATCTAGCATCTGAAGCTCACTAGCTGTATGAGCCTAGGAAAATCACTTAACCCCTATCTGCCTCAGTTTCCTCATCTATAAATATGGAGATACTACACTATTTTTTAGAGAAATGCAAATTAAGCCAACTTTGAGGTACCACTACACACCTCTCAGATTGGCTAAGATAACAGGAAAAGATAATGACGAATGTTGGAGGGAATGTGGGAAAACTGGGACACGAAAACATTGTTGGTGGAGTTGTAAACTGATCCAACCATTCTGGAGGGTAATCTGGAACTATGTCCAAAGGGCTATCAACTATCCCTTTGATCCAGCAGTGTTTCTACTGGACTTATATCCCAAAGAGATCTTAAAGGAAGGAAAGGGACCCACACGTGCAAAAATGTTTGTGACAGCCTTTTTTGTAGTGACAAGAAACTGGAAATTGAGTGGATGCCCATCAATTGGAGAATGGCTGAATAAATTATGGTATATGAATATTATGGAATATTATTGTTCTGTAAGAAATGACCAGCAGGATGATTTCAGAGAGGCCTGGAGAGACTTGCATGAACTGATGCTGAGTGAAACGAGCAGAACCAGGAGATCATCATACACAGAAACAACAGTATTACATGATGATCAATTCTGATGGACATGGCTCTCTGCAACAAAGAATTGTCTCAAACCAGTTCCAATTGTTCACTGAAGAAAACCATATACACCCAGAGAGAGGGATATGAAATATGGACCACAATGTAACATTTTCATGCTCTCTATTGATGTTCGCTTGCATTGTGTTGCCTTTCTCTGATTTTCTTTTTTTTTTTCTTGTAGATAGGATTTTTCTTGCATAACTTGTCAAGTATTGCAACATTATTAACATGTAGTGGACTTCCTGCCATCTAGGGGAGGGGAGGAGACTGGGAGTAAAATTTGTAATGGAAAGCTTTGTAAAGATCAATGCTGGGGAACTACCCATACATATGTTATACAAATAAAAAGCTTTAATAAAAAAAAAAAAGAAATAACCAGCAGGATGATTTCAGAGAGGCCTGGAGAGACTTGCATGAAATGATGCTGAGTGAACCAGGAGATCATTGTACACAGCAACAAGACTATACGATGATCAATTCTGATGGACATGGTTCTCTTCAACAATGAGATGATTCAGGCCAGTTCCAATGATCTCTAATGTAATGATGATGAAAACCATTTACACACAGAGCGAGGACTGTGGGAACTGAGTGTGGATACAACATATCACTTTTACTTTTTTTGTTGTTTATTTGAATTTTTATTTTCTTTCTCATTTTTTTTCTTTTTTGATCTGATTTTTCTTGTGCAGCAAGATAATTGTATAAATGTGTATGCCTATATTGGATTTACATATATTTTCACCATATTTAATATATATTGGATTGCTTGCCATCTAAGGGAGGGGGTGAGGAGAAGGGGGGAATTAGAATACAAAACTTTGCAAGTCTCAGTATTGAAAAATTATCCTTGCATGTTTTGAAAATAAAAAGCTTCAATAAAAAGTGGAATTACTAACACCACCTGAGCTTTAAAGGAGACAAGTCCTAGCTATTATTATATTTCAGTTCATGCCAACATACTAATAACTTATAGCAGGCTGATATACTGAGTAGTCCCTTTCAAAAATATTTGCATTTTAACCAAATAAATGCTTTAACCCAAAGTAATAAAGCTATTAATAATAAAATTTCAGAAATTAGAGATAGGCTTAATGGGAAGATATTTTATTTTATTTTTAAAATTTTTTATTAAAGCTTTTTATTTGCATAACATATATATAGGTAGTTCTTCAACATTGACCATTACAAAGCTTTTCATTACAAATTTTCCCCCTATTCCCCTCCCCTCCCCTAGATGGCAGGAAGTCTACTACATGTTAATTATATTAAAATATTTGACAAGTCGAATATATGTATACATATTTCCATACTTATCTTGCTGTGCTAGAACAATCGTATCTACGTGAACAAAAAATATCTGAGAAAGGAAACCCAATGCAAGCAAACATCGATAGAGATCATGGAAATGATATGTTGTGGTCCAACATTGAGTCTTACAAAGCTTTCTGTTACAAATTTTCCTCCCTTAGTCCCCACCCCTCCTCTAGATGGCAGGAAGTCCACTACATGTTAATTATGTTAAAATACTTGACAAATAAAATATATGTATACATATTTCCACACTTACTGTTGTGCAAGAAAAATCGTATCTACAAGAAAAAAAATCTGAGAAAGGAAACACAATGCAAGCAAACATCAATAGAGAGGATGAAAATGTTATGTTGTGGTCCACATTTCATATCCCTCTCTCTGGGTGTGTATGCTTTCTTCACTGAACAATTGCAACTGGTTTGAAACATTTCATTGTTGAAGAGTTATGTCCATTAGAATTGATCATTGCATAGGCTTGTTGTTGCTGTGCATAATGATCTCCTGGTTCTGCTCATTTCACTCAGCATCAGTTCATGGAAGTCTCTCCAGGCCTCTCTGAAATCATCCTGCTGGTCATTTCTTACAGAACAATAATATTCCATAACATTCATATGCCATAATTTATTCAGCCATTCTCCAACTGATGGGCATCCATTCAGTTTCCAGTTTCTAGCCACTACAAAAAAAGCTGCCACAAACATTCTTGCACATGTGGGGCCCTTTCCTTCCTTTAAGATCTCTTTGGGATATAAGCCCAATAGAAACACTGCTGGGTCAAAGGGTATGCACAGTTTGATAACTTTTTGAGCATAGTTGCAAATTGCTCTCCAGAATGGTTGGATCTGTTCACAGTTCCACCAACAATGCATCAGTGTCCCAGTTTTCCCACATCCCCTCCAACATTCGTCATTATCTTTTCTTGTCATCTTAGCCAATCTGACAGGTGTGTAGTGGTACCTCAGAGTTGTCTTCATTTGCATTTCTCTGATCAATAGTGATTTGGAGCAACTTTTCATATGACTAGAAATAGTTTTAATTTCATCATCTGAAAATTGTCTGTTCATATCCTTTGACCATTTATCAATTGGAGAATGGATTGAATTCTTATAAATATGAGACAATTTTTTATATATTTTAGAAATGAGGCCTTTATCAGAACCCTTAAATGTAAAGATGATTAATGGGAAGATATTTTAAGGCAGAGAGAGGTCTTTCAAATACAGTTATTCCATCCACATAGTGACTTTCCTTACTGTGATTTCAATATATTGTAAATTGGCATAAGAAATTAAATGGGAATTTTTGGATAGTTTGAGGAAGTTGCAGATGACACTCAAAGGCCAGCAGACAATACAGAAAAAGTTTAAAAAGTCAGAAATGCATAATATGTATATATAGCATTGTATATCACCATATTTTATCTTTAATATGATAATAATTCAGATATGAAGAGAGGGTAAAAAAATTTTACATGGATTTTCCAGATTGGGGGGGTACTGTTCCCCTAACCTCCATCTTGATACGGAAAGGAGAATTGTATTTTTCATATCACACCAGGAGGCAGCTTTATATTTTTCCTTATGTATAAGGCCACCTGCATATATCTGTATTGCAATAGGAAAGACAGAGGTCAGGGCATTCCTTGACTTTTTTTTCAGGGAATAAAGGGATATTATTAATAAGCAGAACACAACCATATATTCATAAATTTTTTTCTTCCTAAGGTCTCAAAGTATTTTCTAAATATATCACTATTGCTTAGTTCTTAAAATATCCCTGCGAGGAAGGTAAATAAGGGACAGTTACTTTTAATCTGATATTATAAACTGGGATTTGAAGGTAAGAAAATTACATGACTTGTCCAGGGTCACCCAGTAGATTAGTGGTGTACTTGGGACTAGCAATTCAAGTCTCCTGATCTTTGAATTAAGAGGGAGACTAAGACAAAGGTGGATGTAAGAGAAAGGATTATTAAAGGCAAGTCCAGAAGGTTGTTGGGTAGAAAAGCAGACAAAGCTTGCTGCATTTTTTAAAAATAGTGCTTATGATTTATAATGAATTCCTGTTTTCTATCCTCTTCTGTGCTCTTTATGGCCAGTATGGCAGCCTAGTCACTCAGCAGTGACTTGCAGCACTAAAGCTGATATCTTCCAGACCTATCTAAAGTCAAACCCTTTGCTCATTCCACCTTTGTCATAACTGGCTGCACTTGAGGGGTGGTGGTGGTGAAACCTGGCACCTCTCCTGGAGTCCACAGTCTCCTCTTCCTCTTGTTTCCCAACTTGCCTGATCTAGTCTTTCTCTTGGGCCAAACTCTCCTCCCCTGCCTTGAGCTCTCATGTAGGGAAAGGTATCTGTCCCATGGGGGCAGTTGGAATGCTCATTAGGAAAGGAATGATAGATGCATTAGCTGTTAAAAGAGGGTAGAAGGGGAGGAATAGGAAAAAAGGCTGATGCGGAACTATGAAAAAAACAAAGGCCTAATGATTTCAGGGTCATTAGGCCCTGATTTCATATGGTCGATGGTAAATTGGATTTTGGGGATTAGAGGTGACTCTGTACCCTGGCATACCAGAGTTTCATCAGTCTCCCTCTACTTCTCTATCCCTGTCTTACATTTCTGTTTAGCACTGAAATAGGTAACCTCTATAATTTCCATGACAACCCTGACTCCCAAGGCCTGTATCCCAACTAGATAGAGCACTGGGCTTGGAATCAGGAAGACTCATTTTCCTGAGTTCAAATCTACCCTCAGATACTTGCTAACTATGTGGCCCTGAGCCAGTTACTTAGCCCTGTTTGCTTTAGTTTCCTCATCTGTAAAATGAACTGGAGAAGGAAAGGGCAAATCAGTATCTTTACCAAGAAAATTCCAAATAGGATCACAAAGAATCAGACAGGATTGAAACAATAAACAACAGCCTGTATCCTTCTCTCCCCTCCGTGCTTCAATAGGCCTTTCCAAATTTCAAGGTGGAAAAGAGGGGGAGTAAGACAGACAATCAAAAAAAAAAAAAAGAACGAAGGGTTGCTAAGGAGTGGGGTAGTTACTAGGCTGAGTGCATCACTAAAGCATACCCTCTGTTCACATCAAGATAACTGTTTCTTCTCTTTATACATGATACTCAGATCTATTTATCCAGCCCTAACCTCTCTCCTGACTTCTAATCTCTCATCAAGCAGCTAGGTGTTTGCAGTGGATAACACTGTGAGCCTAGAGTCAATAAGACTTGAATTCAAATCCAACCTCAGACATTCATTGACTGTATGACCTTGGACAAAGTACTTAACTTCTATTTACCCCAGTTACCTCATCTGTACAACAGGGGCAAAAAAACAGCATCTATTTCCCAGGATTGTTGTGAGAACCAAATGAAATAATATTTATAAAGATCTTAGTACAGTACCTGGCACCCCACAGGCTTTTAGTAAATGCTTGTTTCCTATCAGTATATTTTCAGAATGAGGGAAGAGGCTATTTCATTTCTGTCTTTGCATCTAATAAGGTTCTTGGCATACAATAAACACTCAATAAATCCCAATTCAATACAAAAAGCATTGGCCCTGAGACTTGGTCCCATTCTGTTACTATCACTCTATGACCATAGGTAGCTTGTTTCCCCTCTCTGGGTTTAATAAATGTCTTTTTAAAATGAGAGAGTTTCTCTCCCAGTTCTAAAAAGACTTAGTGACTTGGTCCTTACATGTCTGGAGGGGTCCAAGCCTTATGTTCCAACAATAACTTCAAAAGAAAGGACATGGGTTTTGAGTTGGGAGGGCTGACTCATTCCTGATTTCCCTTCAAAGTTATATCAATGGCAAAAGCCAAACCTTTTTTTTTCCAGACCATCGACAGCTGAAGAGAGCCAAGAGACTATTTTCTCCTAGTCTGGCCCCACTTTTCTCTGATTAATTTAAAGGGGAAATGGCATTGGCTGAGCAAAAATAGAGCCATGCCCTCAGAAGTTTAAACAGATAAGACCTCAAGAGTTGGGTAGTTCTGGCAGAAGCTAGCACTCAAGCCAACTTTTTACCTCTTAAGCAAAAGGAAGGGGTTGTATTTTTTCCCCTTTTCCTCTCCCATTGGCTATGTGCCCAGGCAGCTGAACTACTTGCCCAGAGGGCGACACCCAGGTGCTTGTAAATGTTTAACAACCAGCCCTGGGGGGGGGTGGGGAGGGAACAAAAACAAAAACAAAAATATACACACAATATATTTTTAAGTTTAACCTGAATTATTAACTCTATTATTTAAGCCTGACTAATCAACAAAACAATAAGTCAAGCCTCAATTTGTATTGTTTGCCTTCTAAGGGATAAATACTCAGAGTTAAAATTTAACAATCAGCTCTCCCAAACCAGTATGAGCTAGATTCAACATACTGACATTTGAAAAGTCAGTTTTAAGTAGAGTTGAAGGAACAGAGAGACATACAGTTCAGATAAACATAAATGTAGAAAGTTAGTCACTGCAAGGCTGGAAACAGCTTCAAGGAGGATGACATTTGGCAGTAAAGAAGAGAGTCAATCACTGACTCAAGAGAGCCATTGTGGAGTTGTGAACCGACCCAATCATTCTGGAGAGTAATAAGGAACTATGCTGAAAGGGCAACCAAACTATGCATATCCTTTGATCCACAATACCACCACTAGATTTATATCCCAAAAGATTATAATAAAGGAAAAAGGAGCCACATGATGAAAATATTCATAGCACTTTCTGTGGTGGCAAAGAATTGGAAATTGAGGAGATGCCCATCATTTGGGGAATGGCTGAACAAGTTGTAGGATATGAATGTAATGGAATGCTATTGTGCTATAAGAAATGATGAGCAGGCAGGTTGCAGAAAAACTTGATAAGGTTTACATGAAATGATATAAAGTAAAGTAAGTAGAACCAAGAGAACAGTGTACACAATTATAGCAACATTATGCAATAATCAATTATGAATGACTTAGCTCTTTTCAGCACTAAAATGATGCAAGACAATTGCAAAAGACACATGATAAAAATGCTATCCACTTCCAGAGAAAGAACTAATGAGACTGAATGCAGATCAAAGCATACTATTTTCACTTTCTTTATATTTTTCATGCTTTTTTTTTCTTTGGTCTGTTTCTTCTTTCACATCATGACTAATATGGAAATATGTTTTATGATTGTACATATATAACCTGTATCAAATGAAATACTTTTTAGTAAGGAGGAAGAGAGGCAGGGAGAAAAATTGGAATTTAATTTATTTTTATTTTTATTTTTTTTATTAATATTTTTTATTTGCAAAACATATGTATGGGTAATTCCTCAACATTAACCCTTATAAAGCTTTCTGTTACAAATTTTCCCCCCTACTCCCACCCCACCCCAAGATGGCAGGATATCCACTACATGATAATTATGTTAGAATACTTAAGAAATCGAAAATATGTATAGTTATTGCATCATTTTTTGTGCAGGAGAAATCGTATCTACAAGAAAGAATAATCCGATAAAGGAAATACAATGCAAGCAAACCTCAATAGAGAGCATGAAAATGTTATGTTGTGGTCCACATTTCACATCCCTCTCTCTGGGTGTATATGGCTTTCTTCACCGAACAATTGGAACTGGTTTGAAGCATTTCATTGTTGAAGAGAGTCATGTCCATTAGAACTGATCCTCATATAGTATTGTTGTTGCCGTGAATAATGATCTCCTGGTTCTGCTCATCTCACTCAGCATCAATTCATGCAAGTCTCTCCAGGCCTCTCCGAAATCGTCCTGCTGGTCGTTTCTTACAGAGCAATAATATGGAATTCAATTTTTAAAAAAAATTAATATTGGGGCAGCTAGGTGGCACAGTGTATAGAACACTGGCCCTGCTGAGGATCTGAGTTCAACTGGCCTCGGACATTTGACACTTACTACCTGTGTGACGCAAGGCAAATCACTTAACCCTGACTGCCTCCCCTCCCCCCCCAAGAATGTCTTTAAATTGTCTTTACATGTAATTGGAAAAAAGAAAATACTGAGATACACAGAGAAAAACAGAAAGACAGAGAGAGAGAGACAAAGAGACAGAGTGTCATGACTAGAGCCACAGAGACTTACTTCAACAACCCTCTACTTTTACTCTTTAATTTGCCTTAGCCTCATATGCCTCCTACAAAGTTACCCTTCTATTTTTAAGTTTGTGACCATTCTTTCCATAGATCTTGTATGTATTAGTTGTCAAGTGTACCCAGAGGTTGAGGGTAGAGGGATATTTTGTAACTACAGTTCTTACTATGCCATCTTAGTAAGTTAAATGCTTTTACTTTGAGCCAATTGAGTCTACTGGCTGACTATTAAAGGAAAGCACGTCAGTGGGAGCTCATGGGCTATATGAATATATGTATGAAGCACAGATCCACAGTTTACATTAGAATTTGTAGGAATAACAGTCACCTTCTGGGGATCCAACCCATCACTGTGAGTGTAAATTCTGAGAGAATGTTACGCTTCCATGATTAGAAAAAAAAAAATTATAAACCCAAGTCTGTTTGTTTTTCTGCCTCTCTCTTACACACACACACACACACACACACACACACACACACACACACACACACTGACTTGCCACTTGCTTAAGTACTAAATAGCCAGTTAGAGAAAGCTCAGGTGAAGACATATTAAGAGCATCAATCTCTGCTCCAGACCTAGGTGTGGTCCAAGGAATGGATAAAGAAAAACAAGTTGAACATTTTATGATGAATAAAAGCATTAAGGGAAGAAAATGTACAGTCTGAGGCAGACTCGGTATATCCCTTTTCTCCCTTCTTTAAAGGGCAAATATCAACAACTCTTGTCTAGGTTTAGGGTAGTGCATATATGTTGCACTAACAAGAAGTCTTCTTGTGCTTTCCCCTCCCAAATTGCAAATAGGCAGGGATCTGGCTTTATTAATGGGGAAAGGGTGAGTTCCTGTTTACTTAAGAACCTACACCAAATTCAACACATTGGAGAATTTATAAAAGGTAGCGAGAACTGGTAAGAAATGTCTGGTTTAAGAAAATGTCCAAATCTGGCTTGTCTTTTTTTTTCTTTAAGTCCTAAATATCTTTTTAAATATCAAACAGTACAATACAACTTTGTTTTACATAGTTTCTTTCATATAGAGAATAGATCCATGATATCTATTATGGCCAAATCATATTGTCATAAAAGTTAAATGATACCAGAAGGGTGGATGAGGGGGTGAGAGCAATAATGCTAAGGGAAATGAGTTGATGGAAAGGAAAGGAAAAGGAAGAGAAAAAATCACATAATTTTAGTTAAGATCCTGGAGGGAGGAATCTTCTCAGGGAGTCTTAGTACCCACTCCTCCCTATTGCTTTTAGGTTAAAAAACAAGCACCTCCTTTAGGGCCTTAAAGCCATTCCAGACCAACTTAGTGTTCATCATTCCCATTCACACACTTTACATTCCAGCCAAACCAGTCTCTTTACTCTTTCTTGAACATGATATTTCATCTTGTCATCCCCCATCTCGGTGTCTTAGTGTAGGGTTTTCCCCAAAGTCAAAAATTCCTCCTTCCTTAGCCCAATGAATTTTTAGCTGCATTTAAAGCCAGATAAGGTTTTGTGGTCTTTCTTGAATCCTACCACCATTTGGATGTTAGTGTTTTCCTATCAAAGTTTGGTTTGTATTTGCTGTGTATGTATTTTAAATTTGCTTTGCAGTATGTGCTGTTTTTTCTTCCTAAAAGAATGTAAACCTCTTGAAGGCAGTACCTATTTTGTTTTTATCCCTATATGTCCAGAGTCTAGCTTGCAACTTGGCATTCAGTAATTTTCACTGAATTGAACTGAGCAACTTAGAGAAGCCTTTCCTGGTGACAGAAATTGGAGATGGTAAGGCTGATGTGACCAGAAGGATAAAGAGTATAATGTGTCCCATTGGGAAAATGATACAATGGAAGAACTAATTCTGTTTTTTACAGATGAGGAAATTAAAGTTCATCAAGGTTAAGAGACTTGCTCTTAATAATTCAGCTAGTGAATGTCAAAGCCTGGGATTCAAACATAGACCTTCTGGCTCTACATTCAATCTTTTCTCCACTCTGCTCCCTCTCCATTTGGGGGTTGGAGATTTGGGGAACAGCAAAAATGCCTTTGAATCAGATCCTAAGCCCTTTCAAAGAAAGCCCTTTGGAAGTGGGAATTTGTTCATTCATTCATTCAATAAACGTTAGAGTATTTACTTTATGCTAGATGTTAGGGAAACAAGGACAAAAATGAAACCACCTCTGCTCTCAAGGATCTTACACTGGGGAAAATAACACATATGCCTTTCTACAGTTAGGAACTAAAAACAAATATATACATATATATGAACATACATATGTTTGTATATTACCCACATATAGTTTTTACTTCTCTAAATATATATTATTTAATGTGTGCATATATATGTGTGTATTTATACATAGCACATAGATACATATTTAAAAAATTCTTTCAGAGTGGGAAGATAAAAATTGGGAAATCAGAAAAGGCTTCGTGTGGCCAGTTTTAGAGGAAGCTAGGGAGCCTGAGAGGTTGCGATGAAGAAGAAGAATATCTCTGATGTTCTTAAGAGATAGTTTTCCTTCAAAGGATTATAGGAATGGAGTTGGAATTGGACAGTCAACTCAAAACACTTCTACTGTTAAATTATTAGTTTCTGATTATGAAAGAAAAGCCTTCATTATGCATAGCTAGAAAATATCCATCTGATCATTGTCTCTAAATATTTGTCCAGATACAGCAGCTGAGAGTTTTCTTTGGCCCTCCTGAAGTTCATCTACCTCTGACCTATGTGTAAAGCTTGTTTGTCCCAAGTAAATGGCAGGAATTATCTAGAATTGGAAGAAACAAAGGGCTGAGGGCTTGGCTCTACTACCAACTACTTCATATGTAATCTTAGGCAAAGTATTTCGTTTGGAAATTGAGTTAAACCAACTGTTCTCAAACTTTTTGCTTTCAGTATATCTTAATATTCTTAAAAATTATTGAGGAACTCTCAAAGGGTTTTAATGTGGTTATATCTATTGATATTTAGTTATCAAATTTATCAAAATTTAGTTAATTATTAAACATTTAGCAAATGCTTACCAGATACTGTACTCAGCACTAGGGATACAAAGAATACCTTCAAAGAGCTCACAATCTAAATGGGCAGACAAAATTTGAACCACTATATAGAAAGTGTCATATATAGAATAAATGAAAGGGGGACAACAGAGGGAAGGCACTACCATTAAGAGGAATCAGAAAAGATCTTGAAACTAAATGGTCTTAGTATTACTATAAAAATAGTTCTGATTGCATGGAACCCTCTAAAACGGTTTCAGGAGTCCCCAGAAATTATTTTGAGAATCACTAGATTAATTTATCTCTAAACTCTGTCTTCCAGCTCTGATCCAGATTATAGTCTAGAGACAAAACAGAATAAGGGGATTAAAAAGATATTTTCAAGTTTTTGAAGGGTTGTCAAATAGTAGGAAGATTCCAGCAATTAGAACTATCCATAGTAGAATGGGTTGCCTCGGGGTACTGGGTTATTGCTTATGGGAAATCTTTAATTAGGCAAAAATCTAGATTGGAGATCTTTAAGCCCAGTCTAGATGGGTCTTTCACAAATATATTGTAGAGAGGATTTTTTTTTAAGACAAGTTTTTACAAGTTGGTCATTGAATTCTTTTCAGCTCTAAAATTCTATGATTCTATGATCCTAGTGGATAAAATAGATAAGAATAAGATAAGATAACAGAATCACATGGCAAGAATAAAACTTAAGTTGTCTAACTCCATCCACTTTTGCTGGGATGTGATGAATTCAAAGCATCCTAAAATGGTGTTCTAACATTTTCTTGAACATTTCTAAAGAAATCTCCAAATTTCTTCCTAGTAATGCATTACGACCTTTCATGAGTAATGCTATCAGGAAGTCCCTTCTGATATTAAGTATAAATTCTTCTACCTATAATTATAATTTATTCTCTCTTCTTTTGACCTTGGTGGAAGAGGTAACACCTTTAGACAAGGTCTCAACTTCAACCGGATAGCTGATGTTAAGTTTAGAACGCCCCTTCATCTTCCTAGAATCCTTTAGGGGATTTTGGCTGGAAGGGCTGGGTGAAGACAGTGGGCTTTGTGCTACAGGGGAGCGTTTGATGAAGATAAGAGACCTTGGGAAGGGAAGCAGTTAGCTGAGACCTAAGAAGCAGGGCAGGGGTGGGGTTGGCTCAAGGGGAAGCTGAGAGAGAAGAGAAAATTGTGTGTGTACTCCAGGGTTGGGGGTAGGGAGGAGAGGGAGGCGGTGTGGCTGGAATTTGCAGCCAACTGTTAGAAGGAACTGTTTGAAGGGCAGAGGGGCCAGAGCCAGGTAGGAATAGTTCCCTAGACCTGGCTGACCAAACAGCTGCCAATAAGCAGGGGTACATTTTCTGGGCTGAAAGAAGTTTGCTGGGGAGGGGAGAAATGAGGAATACAGAGAAAGCTCCTGCAGATCACAGCAGTGAAATCGGCCATTCATCTGCCTTGCTCCCCATCCTAGGATTGGTTCTTTGTTTTCTTGCCCATTCACTAAAGTGCTGGAATGTTCGAGTGTGTGTGACCTTGGGCCCCGCCTCTGCTCAACTATCCTCTGTGATTGCAACCCCATTAGGACAAAGAAGAAAAGGGGGGCCTGGAAGAGGGAGCAGCAAGGTTGAGGCGAGGAAGAAGGGCTCTGGGAGAAGCAAGGCCCTGACTGCCTTCCATCCTGAAGGGATGCGGACAGACTATGGGGCCAGACTTAGCTTTGATTGTGTCCTGGGCCTGCCAGAACAGAATCTGTAAATCACTTAATCTCTTCCTCAGTTTCCTCATCAGTGAAATAAATGGGAATAGGATCTTCAATGTGCACTGCCGCTCTAAAACCCTATAGCAGATGTGTGTCTCTTCCTCAATTCACCAAGGACTGAGGAGATCCCAAATAGGATCCTAGTTAACTTAAACCAGTGGGATCAAACTCAAATAGAAATGGGGGGGGTGACTAAACCATATTTTAGGGTCTTTGTGGGTTGCATATTGATTTAGAAAACCACATATTGACATTACCTATGCTTTCTTTTAATCAATTGCTATATTTTAATTTGGTTTTTGCCTTCTTGGAGTGTAATGGGCAGCATGAAGCCCTCCGGTGATATTTAACACGTCTACCCTGAATCAACAGCTGTGATAAAGAGGAAAGGGATTTTTGGAATTCTTAATCCCATTCTTCTCTTCAATTCATCCTTTAAGATGTTGAGCAGGATTTTAGAGAAAGTAGAACTACAATGGACCAAGAGGGAGCTTTGAATACTTAACAAGTGAAAAGCTAGAGTCTAGCTAGACTGGAAGTAGTAGTCCCAGGCTTGGCATTGTACCCTTACCTAGACAGAGATGGTGATTGTTGCTTCCTCAAAGTAAAACTAAGCCCCATAAATCACTTTGGGTCTTATGTAATTTTCTTGGAAATATAAAAGCCTTTTTATCTAGTTAAAGGCCTTCTAGGGTCCTCAGGCCTTGAGGCCCCAGCAGTTAATGACTAATGCCCATTCCCACATTCCTACTTCACTTATGAAAGGATGAGCCTGGATTTCCAGCAAGCACAATGAGGTGAAAGATTCTGAGTAAACTGAGCTCTCTTGGAGAAACCAACAATCAATCAACATTTATTAAGCACTTACTATGTATCAGATACTGTGTTAAGCAAAGATGAAAAAGTTCCAGGTGAAGTTTCAGTAAAACCAAAGAGTAACACTAAGAAACTTCTCTATCTACTCTCAGACTTCACAAGAACATTCTGAATATTCTGGTAGGGGATGTGCCTGGGGCCTGAATCCAGAGGGCACTAACACTTTGTACTTGAAATGAGCAGAATCTTGGAAAATAGACTGTCTAAGCCATAGCAAAGAAAAAAGAATCCCCAATAGGTGACTATATAAAGAGGTGCTCTGGCAACCACATCTCAAAGTCATGCAAAAGTCCTGAAGTCAACACAATCTCTGTTAGAAGGAAGATGAAACCAGCATAGTTTTGGGTCTAGATCTCTCCCAGGGAATAAGACTAGCACTATTAAGGTGCACAAGGAAACAGAGGATATGAATGAGGTTCTCGGCATACCTCAGAGTCCTTTTGGGGACACATTAGGGACAAAGCCATTTCCGGTGGATGCTAGAGTAAGGAGAAGAGATCATGGCAAGGTTGGTGCCCACCTGAGGACATACGTAGTTAGAGGCAGAAGAAACCATGGATTGAGGATGAAAACAGGGTCTGATCTGGGACTATATTACCTGTCTTATGCCAGGGTTAGGTAGGGAAGTAAGCCCAAAACTCAGTTACCCCATCTAGAACTTTGAGAGGGCATCTAGATTCCAGTAAAGAGAAGACCTAGACCTTCCCACCCTATCCAGGTCAAAGGAAAAAACGCCTCAAGGAACCATTGTAAGAATTATGCAATATTACATTGAAACTATTATAAAGGAAAGGACATCTTGAAATATATAAAATGACAAAAGAAACAGACTTATAAATAAAATAACTTATCCTGAAAAACTAAATATAATATAGTACACAAATTTGCTTTCTTCTTTAATAAATGGTAAAATTATATGTATATCCAAGAATTGTTTTAAATATATTTCTCTATGATTTATTATCAGTAAATGTTTGATTCATATATGTAATTTATATACCTATAAGCCTAGAGGCATATAAAAATTTCTTGGGTGAAAAGGGGTTGCGAGTAGAAAAAGTTTAAGAAAGCCTGTAGTAGAGGAATTTCTAGCATTCTTGCAGAGAAAACCAGAGCTAGTTAGAATTTTTGAAATACAAACAGGAATTCTAGTAAAGATGGCAGCATAAAGGAATGTAGAGGAGGCTAGATTTCCTATATATTTTAGCAACGACCTAAAAAGGGCACCCAATTAATAAATGATCAGGGAATCCTTCAGGGACCAGGTTTATTTTTGATGGTGTCTTGGATCCAACTTTCCTACACTCTTGGTACTTAGATGGTGGTACTTAGATAAATAGAACAAGACATGGAAAATTCAAATAATCCAATCTCAGAAAAAGAAATTGAAAAATATAGAATAAATGAATTCTATCAAACATTCAAAGAACAACTAAATCCAATATCATATAAACTGTATGCAAAAATAGAAAAAGGGATCCAAACAAATTCCTAAGATACAAATAAAGTTTCGGTACTTAAAACAAAAGACAAAGCAGGAAAAAGAAAATTACAGACTAAAAATCACATGATCACATGAATAGTTGCAGGAAAAGCTTTTGATAAAATGCAACATTGATTTATATTTAAAACCCAACAACACCAAACCCTTAGCAAAAAATGCAATTTTCTTTACTATAATAAATAGCATTTATCTAAAACTAAAAATTAGTATGATTTATAATATGTAATATTATATAGCTGATTTATATATCAAATATATACAAAATGTATATAAATTGTCCATTTATTGCCTTATAGTTCTCTTTATCCCTTGTTTGGTCAACAACATAGTTATGAAAGGTATCTCTATCCATTATTCTTTAATTTGCTTAGATTTTCTAAGTCATATAGTCATATGTATAGTTATATATTATGCATATATATAACCATACATACATATATCAAAAATATGAATTTGTCATATAATTTATCATATTTAGCATGCATTAGATTACCTGTCATCTAGGGGTAGGGAGTGGGGGGAAGGAGGGGAAAAGCTTGGAACAAAAAAAAAAGTTTTTTCAAAGGTCAATGTAGAAAAATCACTCATATGTTTTGTAAATAAAAAGCTTTTAATAAAAAAAAAGAAAAAAGAAAAAAAATGAGATTTATTTCCAGTAAGATCAGGGGTGAAACAAGAACACTTATTGTCACCTCTATAATTTGATATAATTCTAGAATTCTAGCAAGAGCAATAAAACAAGAAAAAGATTTTGAGAGAATTAGCATGACAAAATGTTCTATTTAGATAATCCTAGAAATTAAAATAAAAATTAGAACAACAATTTCAACAAAGTAGGGAGATCTAACATAAACCCAAACAAAACATTGGTATTTTTAACAAAAGTCAGGAAGGAAGAAATAGAAAGATAAATTACATTCAAAATAATTATAAAATATAAACTATTTGGGAGTACAGTCACCAAGATGCCCATAGGAATTGTATGATTACAACTACAAAACAGTTCTTACAAAAAGAACGACAGACCTAAACAATTAGAGACATGAATTTCTCATATTTGGGTCATGCAATATAACATAATGACAGGATCTTTACTTATTCAGTGCCATACTGATTAATTACTAAAGGGTTACTTTACAGGGCTGGAAGAAATAACAAAATGTCTCTGAAGAAACAAAAAGGTCAAGAATTTCAAAAGGAAAAAAAAGAAAATGTGAAGGAAAAGGACTTAGAAGTGCCAGATCTCAATCTGCAGTACAAAAGTAATTTTCATTAAAACTATTTGGTTCAGATTAAAAACAGAAGACTTGATCAAGTAAACAAATTAAGAATGCAAAATACAAAATCAAACAAATATTGTTGCGCAATATTTGATAAGCTCAAAGATATTAGACAAAAATTGCCAGGAAAATTGAAGCGTTGTCTAGCAGAAATGAGGTTTAGACCAGCATCTCACCTCATAGATCACAATAAATATCAATGAAGAGGAAAAGATGATTGAAAAATTTAAAAAGCATTGGTTTTGGGGAAAAAACCCCACAAACAAATTAGATTTTTTTTAAGTAATAAATCTGAGAAACTGCTATCAAGTTAGATTAAAAATAGAAAAAAATAAAAATTTTAAAAATAAAAAATAAAAATGAAAATTCACAACAAATGAAAAGGATATTTCCTAAGAGAAAGTTAAACATTTTGCCCAATTACCTAAAAGTAAAACTAATAATTTCAAGGAAATGGAGAATAGGTATAATATATATAAAATATAATCATAATTTGTTACATATGGGATATACATCTATATAATACTCAGATCAAGAAACAGAGATTTTAAATAACTTAAATCTGAAAAAAGAATTTTATCAAATCATAAAATGAAAAAAAAATCTAGGCTCAGATGGATAGAATTCATGTGTAAATCTAACATTCAAAGAAAATTTACTTGCAAAAATGGAGAAAAGACATCCTACCAAACTCTATGACATATAGTTTTTAGGCTCAAACCAGAGATAGACAAAGCTTACATAGAAAATTATAGTTCAGTATTTTTAATGCAGATTGAAGTAAAATATTGAATGAGATATTAGCAAAGAAGCTATAGAAACATATTAAAAAGATGACAAACTGTATCCAAGTTAGACATATCATGAATGCAGGATTAATTCAATATTAGAAAAATCATAAACATATTGGACAAATAACACAAATAAAAATCAAAAGTATCAATTAACACTGAAAATGTTTTTGACAAAATAAACTCTATGTTTGAAAACTAAAAAGTATAGAATAAACGGACTTTTCTCTATTAATAGTACCTACATAAAACTAAGAACTATCATTATAATGAAGAAATAGTAGAGGCCTTTCCAGAAAGATCAGGGGTAAAATATATATAGCCATTATTATTTGATATAGTTTTAAAAATGCTAACTATTGCAATAAAATAAGATTAAAAAAAAGAAAAAATGCAAACAAGAAAGATATTAAAAATAATTTTCAGATGACATGATTTATTCGGAGAACTTTAGAATCAAATGAAAAATTAATTGAAACAATAATTTCAGCAAAGCAGAAAGGTATAAAATAAATCCGCAAAAATAGCAGAATTCTACTAACAAAACCCAGCAAGAAGAGAGAAAAAGTCCATTCAAAATAACTATAAAACATATAAAATACCTGGAGTTCACATACATGAAGATAAATAGCAAAGCCCTCTTGATAGAAATAAAGGAAGACAAGTAATTGGAAAGATATTAATTGCTCATTCTTGGAGGTTAATAAAAATACTACCTAAATTAATTTATTGATTTAGTGTGATACTATAAACTACCAAGGGGTCACATTATAGAATTAAAGAAATAATAATAATGTATATCTGGAAGAACAAAAGGTCAAGAATTTCAAAAGAAGTAATAAAAATAAGTAGGAATGAAGGGACATATATAGTATCATCTCAAACTCTACTATAAAGCAATAATCATCAAAAACTAGTTGTACTGGTTTAAAAAAACAAATAGAAAGGTTCATCAGCATAACTGATGAAATAAATAAGATCAGAAGTAATAAAAAATAATAGCATAGTGCTCAAAACCCCTAAGAATACCAACTATTGAGGTAAGAACTCCTTATCTGGAAAAGCTTCTGGGAAAATTGGAAAATAGCTTTACAGAAATTAGGTTCATCTTAAGCTATATAACAAATGTATACATGACTTAAATATACAAAATCATATCAGTAAAAAATAGAGGAAAAGAGAAGGAAATATCTTTCAATTATGGATCAGAGAGAATTCTTAACTTCACAGTGAATAGAGATGATCACTAAAGGTGAAATGGACAATTTTGATTGTCCATAAAATTGAAAAGGTTTTGCACATAAAAATCAATCTGCTTAGAATTATAAGGGAAAACAGTTAATGGGAAAAATTTTTAACAGCAAATTTCTCTGATATAGGTCTGATTTTCAGGATAAATTGAGAATTGACATAAATATATAAGAACAAAAAGGTAAGAGGTCAAAGGACATTAATAGGTTACATAAAAAGATAATTTTCAAGAAAAGAAATACAAATGACTAACAATCAAATTTATTTTTAAAAATCTTCCATATCATAGAAAATGAAAGAAATGAAAATGAAAATAACTCTGAGGTTTTCACATTCAGTGAATTAGCAAAAATAACAAAAGAGAAAAATGGTAATTATTGGGCAGGCGAAGGTGGCACAGTGCATAGAGTGATGGACCTGAATTCAAATTTGACTTCAGACACTTATTAACTGTGTGAGTCTAGGCAACTCACAATCCTATTTGCCTCAGTTTCCTCATCTGTAAAATGAGCTGGAGAAGGAAATGTAAACCACTCCAATATCTCAGCCAAGAAAACCCTAACTGGAATTATGATGACCCCATTTAACTGAATAACAAATTAGGAGTACAGGTTTAGTAGGGTGAATGAACTCTGAAAGACTTAAAGACCTCTGATTTATTTAGTGACCAATCAGGTAAGCCGGGCAGTATTAGAACTATTATATCAAATATATATATATATATATATATATATATATATATATATATATATAT
>JAJPUD010007014.1:83336-116705 GCA_023553655.1 Myrmecobius fasciatus
ATATATATATATATATATATATATATATATATATATATATATATATGTATATGTGATATATATATGTATGTGTGTATACACACATACAATATGTATAGCATATACATATGTATATGTATAAACATATATAGTATATATTATATATACACACATGTATGTGTTCTTAAAATTAAACAAGCTATATTAAATTGTTTTATGATTTGATATTTTCTACTATCCTATTTCTGGACTTCTTTGAATATGGAAATGCTCATGTTTTCTGATGTTTATCAAATAAATAATAAAAAAAAGAATTCCTTAAGATCTATGATCAATTAAGAAACAATCATGGCTTTAGAAGACTGGTGTTAAAGCATGCTTCTTCTCACTTGTTAGCAGAAAGAAGATGGGTTGGAAGTGCACAATGAGACACACATTCTCAGATATGGCCAAAACGTTAATTTTTTGTTGTTGCTTGCCTATATTTATTTGTAACAAATAAAGAAGGACATCTCTTAGAGGAGTAGCAGGAGAGTTGGAAGGTAGTTTTAGTGATGCAAAAAAAGAAAGATGAAAAACAAAACAAAAGAGCAGAAAGAGTTTCAGGAAGGGGCACAAATAATCTTTGTTGATACTGTGGTTGGCCTCCTGGCCAAACTTGTCTGACATGGTGCCCTACATTTGTTAGTGTAACAACAAACTGGATCTGAGAAAGCAGAGGACATCTTTTCCCATTAAAGGGTTTGAATTTTGGCTTCTGTGGATCAGATTTAGTACCGGAGAGCCTGGCCTCTATACAAATTACTTAGTTAGTTCTGACTCTTTATGCTCCCACCTTGAATCCCTGAGTAGGGGGAAATCATTAAAAGCTTAAGTATGGCTTAGGTGCAGGGTCTCCCCAATACCAATATACACACAGATATAGTTGCAGAAAAATCCTGCTGCAAATTAGCTCTAAGAAACCCAGAAACTCCTGACCTCCTCAGTTAGCCACTCCCCCCAAATCCATATCTCAGGTAGCCAGGAACTCAAGGTCAATGCTTGAGCACCTCTATTCAGTACTTGTATAAACAGCCATGATGCCTCCTAGGAGGAGAAGCTTTCCTTTCCCTCTCCTCATCACTCCATCATGGAAAGTCTTGGAGAATTCCACAGTACACATGCAGGAAAGGAAGATAAGAGCAAGAACAGAAGCTGACGCTCCCTTTAAAGACTACTGAGTGGGCAGCTGCTCCTGGTTCAGTGGCCATATTCTTTGAAGCTTCTACCTCTCCCCTGCTGGTGTCACAAGAAACAAAGAATCTCAAAGCCCTTTAGAGTTAAACACATATCCCTTAAAGTGACCATATGAGCTCAGCTTAGTGGCATGGATACTCTACTTCTATTACACTCTACTCCATGTTAAATAATTGCTATATCCAGAGAATTAACTGGGTGAATTTGACATTTTTGTCCATATCTTTAATTCTAAAAAGTTTTCTGGGAACTTGGGAAGTCTATTCTTTTCAGTGTCTCCTCAATGCTTTACATTAAAGTGTCATAACAAGGTCATGTAGCATATTGCTCAATAACCTCCTAAATACCATGTAAAGAGTTCCAGCAGCACCTTCAGCACAATTTTTTTTAGAAAATCCCACCATTAACAGCTTTTGTGAGGGTCTGTGCCTACCATAGCTAGTGGATCTTGAAAAATTACAGTCTTCCCCAAGGTTATGCAAATTCAACAAATATTGGACATTTTACAGTTTATTGCCTGGCTAGTATTTAAATATAGGTTATTGCCTGGCTAGTATTTAAAAAGGACCAGTTCCAATCCCCCAACAAAAATTGACATAAAAGAAACAACTAGCAAAAATTTTTTATAATAGAGAAAAGGAAAAGGAAAAATGATCTTCCTCTCTCAGAGGGTAAAACTAATCTCAATTGAACTTTCTAAACAAGTGGTGTGCCTTCTAATCAGGGATTAGGAACTCTGGAGTCAACTGGAAATTTGTCTCCCCATTCTCAGATGAGAAAACAAACTATTCTGGTTGAAAACTTTTCCCATCGGTCTCTGCCACATCCGAGGCACAAATTTCCCCAGTAGATTCTCAGCCCAAACATAGATCAATCCAGATAGAAGTCCAGGTAAAATCTTTTCAGGGCTCCAATACAATATCTATGTCTGAACTCATCTGGGGATAGAACAATCAGGTTTAGCTCACAAAGAAAAAAACAAAATTCACACGAATTCCAAACATGCACAGGGCCCTCAAGAAGTGATTAAATTCTTGGGGTTGATTAGAATCATCCCCTTAGATCCAGGATGAGGTCCCCAGGCTTGGGGTGCAATAGTGAGGCCACAATAACAAAAAAATCCTGACCTCTTTAGAGGCTGAGCTCCCTTAGGACTGAACCCCAGTCCAAGTAATTCCAGAGCTACAGTGTTAGTAGGAAAGTCTTAATGGGAAAAGGTGCCCTAGCCTCTCCTGGGCCTAACAATTATTTATACTTAGGAAACACATCTAGGATCTAAGGTGCTGACTCCAACCAATTTTGAGCGCTTCATCCCTTTTTAGAGATCCTCACATATGCTCAGGGCTCACTTGTATATGCTTTCTTTTTTAGCCAAGCTGACTTGTTTTACCTTTGGGTGAGTTGGGGCCTCCATATGGATTATCCTACATCTTTTAGGAATCCAGTGGAGGACAATTAAATGCCCTTAGAATTTCAGGGGCCCCTATCCAGATTTTTGTTGCAGCCATCATTTGGATTCTCTGTGCACTGACATAGGATAAACTGCAGGAAAAGCATGGATTATCCTATTTGTTGCAAGAACCCAGGGAAAAAATTTTCTATTGAGGAGTTTGGTTTCTCATCTGAAGAAGAGGGGACAACTTTTAGTCAAACAAAGGTTTCTCCTAATCTTTGCTGGTAGAGTTCCATGTGATTTGGGAGTTCATTTAGTTTCACTCTGAGAGGAGAAGATTGGTTTGGTTTTATATATTCTACTTTTTTCCTAGTTGTTTGAATTAGGGCAGACCCAATAAGTACGAGGCAAGTGGTAACCTATTATAATGTTTGTAGAATGTTGGTTGGTTATTGAGTTGCATAATTTTATATTTGGGGGGATGATTGTAAACTACAGGCACATCACCAATTGTAGGTCTGATCTATGGCTTTTAATTGTGGGATCATCTAAGAGGTGTGTCAAATCCAAGGTAATTAGGTAGTGAACAGTGCTAGGAAGATTCATCTTCCTGAATTCAAATCCAACCTTAGACATTTATTAGCTATGTAACTCAGGGCAAGTCATTTAATTCTGTTAACCTTAGCTTCCTCATCTATAAAATGAGCTAGAGAAGGAAATGGCAAACTGCTCTAGTATCTTTGCCAAGAAAACCCCAAATGGGGTCACAAAGTCAGACATTCCTGAAACAACTGAGCAACAATATCAAATGAACTTTTGCTGAGATACTTTACATGACATTCAGGAGACCATTAAAGACTATTCCATGTGTTCTCCATGGAAACGTTTTATGGCAAGGCACTTGAAAGAATACTACTTTAGTTTCTTAGATTCCATAGAGCTTTCTGAAACTGGGGATATGGACAAATGTGCCAATTCCCCCCAGGTAATTCAGTGAGGATCCCAAATATTTAATTAGTGAGAGTGTAATCAAGATTTCATTCACTATTTTGTCTGGAGCAAACCCTAGTGTGAGGAGGCATCCAATGAAACATTCATGGAGCTGACCTAAGTCTTCCTAGATACTTCCAATGCCACATCTGGTTCATTGCTGAAGAACTTGCCCTTTTGGATGGTGAAATGATTCCCTTATTGGTCTCTTGGTTTCTCTTCCTCTCCCTTCTCTTTCCCCCCTTCTCTGTCTGTCTGTCTCTATAATAGGGGTTAAGTCACTTGTCCAGGATCACATTAGTAAGTGCCTGAGGTCACTTTTGAACTCATGTCCTCCTGACTCCAATGCTCTATCTACCAAGCCATCTAGCTGCCTTGGTTACTTGGTTTCCTTGATAAGGAACTTGGAGAATGAGGTGGGAAAATGAAGGACAAAGTAAAAAAGACTACTGAGCCTGGAAGGAGAGCCCATTCATTTACATCAGAAAGAGTTGATCCACCTTCTGGCACTTTCTCTTCCTAGCTCTGGAGTGTCTGGACAATGCAAGGCTCACCTTAGAACTTTCTTGAGGAAGGTGGGGCTCTTTACCTCATATTTCCAGTAGCTATAAAGGCTTCTTGAGCATGGCAATGAACAGATTAAGTGATCCTTGAAATTGTACCTCAAGGAAAGGAACCCACATGTACAAGAATGTTTGTGGCAGCCCTTTTTGTAGTGGCTAGAAACTGGAAACTGAAGGGATGCCCATCAATTGGAGAGTGGCTGAATAAATTATGGTATATGAATGTTATAGAATATTATTGTTCTGTAAGAACTGATGCTGAGTGAAATGAGCAGAACCAGGAGATCATTATACATGGCAACAACAAGACTATATGATGATCAATTCTGATGGACAAGGCTCTCTTCAACAATGAGGTAATTCAAACCAGTTCTTATTGTTCAATCATGAAGAGAGTCATCTACACCCAGGGAGAGGGCTGTGGGAACTGAGTATGGTTCACAAAATAGCATTTTCACTCTTTTTGTTTTTGTTTGCTTGTATTTTATTTTGCTTTTTTTTTTACTGATTTGATTTGATTTTTCTTGTGTAGCACAATAATTGTATAAATATATATTCATACATTAGATTCAACATATATTTCTACCATGTTTAACATATACTGGACTACTTGCCATCTAGAGGAGGGCAAATTAGAACACAAAGGTTTTGCAAGGGCTAATTAATGTATTGAATGTATTGAAAATATAATGTTTTGAAAAATAAAAAGTTTTAATTAAAAAAAAGAAATTGTACCTCAATTCTCTTTTTTTGTGTTTTATTTCTCTGAGTATATGTGACCAACAGTGATCATGAAATATGCATTTTTAAGAGTGCCTACCTCTGAAGTATGGGAGTTCCTTGATTCTACCATCAGAGTTGCCCGAGACCAGAAGCTTTCTATAATTATACTTTTCAGAGAAGATGACCAGAAAAGAACTCAAGCCATGTCTTCTCTGGCTTTCTAAAAGAAATGGATGTTGAAAGAGTTGCTCTGATAATACAGAACTGAGGTGAAGGTGAAATTGCTGTTTGGTGGTTTAATGATTTAAATCTTAAACTCCTGGGAGAGTATAACAAGAGTTATGGACTACTGCTTCATGTTTTAAGTCTTTCTCAATGAGTGCTTATGAATTTTCCATGGTTTCAGCATTTTGGTATGTGGAAACAAATAGCTCTCCTATACACAGTCATATACTAGAACCAGCTATAGCTGGTGACTGAATCTTAGTGTGAGCATTTATGTTATAGAATTCAACAAATGCTACAAATCAGGACTTAATATATTATTTTGTGAAAGTGATGGGAAAATATTAATAGTGAATCTAAATTAAGCTTAAAAGTGTTTCATGGGTATATATTTTTTATTTTGGAGAGCCAATATTTTTCAGCACAATTAAAAATTTACCTGCACATCACTGCCCATATCTGATCTACATCATACAGTGAATACCTTCTGTTATGTCTTGAGGAATCCTAGATTTGAGCCATATCCAAGCATTAAATTATTTCTCCCAGGACTTCAGAGTGGAGGTATAAAGATACAAAGATAGATAGGAAAGAACCTACCCCCTCTCTTAAGCATCCATTTTCCTCTTTGAATGATCCCAGAATTGGGGGCCTTTAGTGGGAAAGGGTGCCCCAGATCCTCTAAGCTCAATGGATTGTTACATTTGCAAAAAGAATAGGATTAGAGAAAGTTTTTTGGGGAGGTGGTAAAAACTAGTTTTGAAACAGGGAAAGGAATGGCATGTCATCTACAAGGGAAAGGCTAGAGCAGGATGTGAAGAGGTTAGGTTCAGAGAAAATTTTTTCTCTTCTACGTAGAAAATGAGAACCCAGCTCTTGGAGCAAGGAGATGTGGTGAATATAGGTACACCTCAGGCCTCTCAGGCCTGACTGCTTCTAATGGATGCCTTTCTACTCAGACACCTCAGAGACCCCCCTGCAGTCTTTTGAGGGGGGGTGGCCGTGAAATGGATTTCAGTGGTGCTTTAGGATGAATGGAGGACAGTGTCTGGACAGAAATCATGAGACTGGCTGGCGGGTGCCTGATTCAGCCTTCCCAATTTAAGCCTCTTCCTTTCCTGAGGACATTTCAGTAGCTTCTCTTCCCATTCTTTTGCTCCCTCCCCCTACCCAGTTTAGCTGCCCCCTGGAGATCATCTTCGGTCTCCCTCTTCAGACCCCTGAGCTAGAGCCCTACCTGAGGAAGGCTGAAAAGCTCTTCAGAGCTGGTTTCTTTCTTCATGTTTACACATCTGATTTAAGTTTCACAACTGCTATCTTTCACCCCTTTCAGTTTGCTTCCTTTCCTCCCTTCTGTTTTGGCCTCAAGAAATGATCAATTCCTAGATGCCCTTCAATTGGAGAATGGCTGAATAAATTATGGTATATTAATATTATGGAATATTATTGTTCTGTAAGAAATGACCAGCAAGGTGATTTCAGAGAGGCCTGGAGAGACTTACATGAACTGATGCTGAGTGAAATGAGCAGAACCAGGAGATCATTATTCACGGCAACAACAATATTATATGATGATCAATTCTGATGGACATGGCTCTCTTCAACAATGAAATGTTTCAAACCACCTCCAATTGTTCACTGAAGAAAGCCATATACACCCAGAGAGAGGGATGTGAAATGTGGACCACAACATAACATTCTCATACTCCTTGATTGATGTTTGCTTACATTGTGTTTCCTTTATCTGATATATCGTTTGTGTAGATAAGATTTTTCTTGCACAACAATGATAAGTTTGGAAATATGTATACATATATTCGATTTGCCAATATTTTAACATAATTAACATGTAGTGGATATCCTGCCATCTAGGGGAGGGGTGGGGAGTTGGGGGGAAAAATTTGTAATGGAAAGCTATGTAAGGGTTATTGTTGAAGAATTACCCACACATAAGTTATGCAAATAAAATAAAATAAAATAAAATTTAAAAAAAATCCCTCCTTATCCTCAAAAAAAAAAAAAAAAAAAGAAATGATCAATTCCAGAGACTCAGGTAACCCCCAAGCAGCCCAGCAATGTTCCCATATGGGGGCAGTGGTTTGGTTGTTCCAGGACTCTGGGAAAACAACTGAGACCCTAAGAAACGAGGGGTCATGCCTGGTCAGTTAGGAAGATGAGAAGCCCAGGCTCTCAGTTGCCTGCCTGACATCCTCTTTGGGAGTGGAGAGGTCAGGGGAAGGAGGAGCTTCTCAATTGTCTGTGTCCTAGGAGTGACCCTCCCCCTATGCCTGGGAGAGTGAGGGGACAGACATCTCTGGCCCAAAGGCTCCCAGCCTGTCCACTTGGCACTCAACTGTGTGCTCTCCCATCCTTTTTCTCAGCTTTCTCAGCTTTGTCCTAGTAGCCTGTCTATCTTCCCCTCCCCCCCCATCTCTCACTTCCCTTCTAAGAATCCAATCTGTTACCTCACAAAGCCTTGTTTGTTTGCTTTTTTGCGCCGTGCTCCCTCCGGATCCAATGTCTTTCTCTGCTACCTGATGGGCCCCAGCTTCCTCTCCAATGCTGTTTACTGTTCCTACATTGTCCCAGTCTAATATGCAGTCAGCCAGCTGTAGGGGTGAATGGCTAGGGGAGGGAGCAGGGAGGAAGGGGAGAATGGAGGGGACAGGCATGAGGAAGGCAGTAATTCCAGGACGACAGATTTTCCCAGAGCATTCCTCAATACCAGTCTCTGATGTTCCTTAAGGGCTCACTGCAACCCTTGTAGTAGCAGAGACAACAGGGCTGACAATGACATTCGCTGCCGAGTGCCTGACATTGAACTCAACCAGTCAGAACACAGAGTGTCTGGCTGGTAGAATTAAGTGCTGTCAGCACCAGGGAGAGAGAGGGGGAGGGGGCTGAGAATTAGGGTAGGGGGATGAAGCAGAAGAAGTCCCAGCAGTAACAGCAAGCTAGCAAGCTCCCTCCCCTTCTCTCCTTTTGTGCAAAAAAGTGGTGGGGTTTTTTGTTGTTTGTCAATCAAGCAGATTTTTTTTTCCTTTTCAGTAATCTGATTGTCGCTGCTAGTATAAGATAAGGGAATGAAATGGGTATGAGTTTGAATTTAGGACCCTGAAATTAGAGGACAGGCATCAAAGGGGGTAGAGGAAAATGTCTGAATTCATTATCCTTACCCACCTTGGACTATTCCAGGATCCTAGCTCCCAGCTTTCTGCTTCTCACTATATATTTGATCTTTCTGCCTCAGGACTCAGAAAGCTCAGGATGACTCCCTTTCCTCTATTGGCAGGAGCTGGCTGTCGATCAAGTAGAAGATTCCAGGGCAAGGGAAATAGGTTTTCCACTTTTTCACGTCTACCAGTCTCTTGTCTGCTTTTCCAAGTAACAAATACATGTTTGCCTCTCATGTCTCACCATGGGAAAATTGAGGGTGGTGGTAGGAGGTGGTGGGTGGGACTAATGCTGGTGAAGCTGGAGAAAGGCCACTTTGCAAGGGTAACCATCCAAGGGAAGGCATACACAATGGTTGGAAGTAAGGACAAAATGACAACACTCTGCAAACCAAACTTTCCCTGGGCTAGATCAAGACTGGTTGGCAGTCAATCTGGGCTATAGCTAGAATTCCCAAGATTAAGGAAAAATAATTACAAGGCACTGAATTTTATGCCTAATTCTCTACCTGAAGGATTCATTGATCCCTTTTCCATACAAACAAGGAAACAAACAAAAATCTACCAGACAAAACCTCCCATATCACTATCTTTGAAGACAAGATGGAGAGCTATGAATTGGATGACAGCATAGTTGAATGGATCAAAAACTGGTTGAAAGTCCAGTCTCATCAACCTGGAGGGAGTAAAGTATTCCAAGGATCTGTCCTTGATCCTATGCTAGTCTCTCTCTCTGTCTCTCTCTCTGTCTCTCTGTCTCTCTCTCTCTGTCTGTCTCTGTGTGTGTGTGTGTGTGTGTGTATTAATATATATCAGTGATTTGAATGAAGACTTAGATGACATGCTTATCAAATTTGCAGGTGATTCAGAGCCGGAAGGGATGAATCATAGAGCCAGATCCAGATAGAACTCAATAGACACAAACAATGGACTGAATCTAATAAGATGCAATTCAGGATCATAAATTTAGAGCTGCAAGAGGCCTCAGAAGTCATCTACTCCAATTTCTTCATTTTATAGGTGAGAAAGCTACAGTGAAAGTAAGGAAGGAAGGAAAGAAATAGGCTTTTATTAACCACCTACAGACTCAGGGCTAAGTGATTTATAATTATTATGTCATTTGGTCTTCGAAATTAGGTATATGATTTGCCTAGGCATATATAACTGGCAAATATTTGAGACTGATTTTGAACTCAGGTCTTCCTGATTCTAGATTCCATTTACTTTGTCACCTATCAGCCTCAGGTTAACAGTCTGGTCCAAGGTCCCACATATTTACTAAGTGACAAAGCTAGGAATCATATCTAGGTCTTCTGACTCCAAATTCATTTCCTCCTACTTCATAACACCACAATATTTCAAGAAATTTGATGGGAATAAAGTCCTACACTTAAGTTCAAAAAAATTAATTTCAAAAGTACAAGATGGAGAAGACAACAGTTCATGCAAGGAAATAAAATTTAAAAAAAACCCCAAAGACTTAGGGATTTTAGTTAGTTAGTCAATAAACATTGTGCCTATTAGGTAGCAGGCACTGTGCTAAATATTCAGTATACAAATATTTGTTCCTAGGATAAGATCAATTATAAAACAATGGTATAGCATGGCTGTCACAAAAACTAATATGGTTTTGTTGGGGGGAACAGATTTCTTATTTCAAAAGTATAAGGAGCTCTCAAGGATGGAATGCCATCTACCAATGCACATTTCACATTTGATTTGTATCTTATTGTCTTAGAGAATTATCTGGGGCATGATAGTTATACAACCAGTAGGTGTCAAAGTCAGAACTTGAATCCAGTTCTTCCTGACCCTAAGACCAGTTACCTTTTCACTGCACCAGCCATTCTCAAAGTGTAATTTGAGGTGTTTTTCAGGGGTCAAGGAGGTCAACCTTCTTTTTGTAATTTTAAAAATTATTAATAGAGTAAATATCAACAGATATAACTCAGAAAAATAAAAACTCTTTCTTTAGGCTCCTCAATAATTTTTGAGAGAGTAAAAGGATCCTGAGACCCAAAAGTTTGGGTCTCTACCATCCTCCTTTTCCATGTGATCCCAGGCAGCTTTAACTGTGCCCAGAATGAGAAGTGATAATCCTCCTGTACTCATTATGCCTTAGTCAGACTAGATCTAAAGTAATGGGTTTAGTCCTGAGTACTACATTTTAGGAAGGACATAACAAGTTGAAACTCATCCAGAAGAGGACAACCAAGATAACCAAGAAACTGTTTGAAAGCAGGAATTGGAGCTTTTTAACCTGGAGAAGAGAAAACGAAGTCTAAGGGTGGGGGTTAGGGTCAAGGTGTGAACAGACAAACTAGCCATAATCAAATATTTGAAGGACTGTCTTATGGAAGATGGATTAGATCTATTCTGCTTTGTCCCAGAGGCAGAACTAGGAACAGTGGGTAAAAGTTGCAGGAAGTAATTTTTCACGCTTGATACAAGGAAAGCCTTACTAAAAAGTAGAATAGTCCAAATGTGGAATGGGTTGTCTCAAGTAGTTAGATATTCATCCCTGGAGAATGGTCCCTTATTGATGTATTATAGAGGCACACTTGGAGTGATGGCCTTTGAGGTCCCTTCTATCTCTAAGATTCTAAGACTGCAACCTAAGGCCTTCATGGCACTCTTTGGAGGTATAGACATTCATGTAGAAGAAGGACAAAGATTTTATAAATCATAGTTTTCTCTGGGATTCCAAAGTGACTATTTCTCTTTATAGGACTTTTGCTTCCAGCTATGGGGCCTCCTTGGTTTGAGTGGATACTAAATGTAGGAAGCTGAGGCTGAGAGCTCCTTAATTGGACTATATGAAGATACTGGGTAGAGGTCACCACTGAAATGACTGCCTAATCCTCAGAGTCCCTGTTTGTCTTTGTTTAATTAGCCTTTGCTCAAGGGTAGGGGGCAGGTATCACCCCTGGGGGAGCAAATCCAGGAAGGGGGCTAGTCTTGTTCATATTGCACTCATAAGCCTTAGCTCAGAGTTTAGCTTCAAGAGTGAGATTCACTCAATTAATTTTGCTTTGGCAAAAATTCCATTTTTATTGCTATTTCATGCCTTCAGTATAGATTTTTCTGTGCTCATCTCAAAGAGATAATAAACTTATTCATCTCTCAACCCCTCCTTTTATGAAAAAAAATGCTCTCCCTCTTCCTAGGCCCAGCATTTCTCCTTCCTGTTTATTTATGCAGGTCAAGAACCAAAGGGAATAGAGTTGGACTCTTGTCTATGGGTAAGGATAATGTTTGACATTCTCATCAATGATGTGGCAGCCACAAGGGTTGTATCAGCTGGATTCCCCCTTCATTTTGAAATTTAAGGTGTAGGATTAAAGCCTACAAAGCCCATTGTGCTATACAGTCTAAGCTTCTTCACTTTGGACTAGAACACAGCACAGTGGGAACTTCTTGTAATTTCTTCAGAGTGACCAACAAAATTTGATTAATTAATTTTTTCTTGCCCCTTCTCTGCAAGTCTCTATAATCATATGCATAAAATTATTATAATCCCAGTTACTATGATAAAGTAATTTCTATTTTAGCAATAATGATTTATATTATAATTAATATAATATGTAATAGCATATACTTAATTTTTAATGTATAAATAAAATGCATATGATAAATTTACATTATAAATACTTGGTATTTACAAAGTTGTTGATTCTCACAACAAAGCTGATGAGGTTTGTGCAAATATTACCATTTTACAGAAAAGGAAAATGAGGGCCAAAGAAGTTAGTGATTTTTCTTCCACATTCTGAACTGGTCATTGAACTAGGACTAGAACCAGTACTTCTTACTCTTAAGTCCAATGTTCATTCTATTTTGCCATGTTTCATACATGACCAAGGAAGGGTAAGTTTCCAAAATGGCAAATCCTTGATGCATTAGTAGTCATTATTTTCAAGGCTACATTATTTTAATCTCTCTTATGTCCCCTAACTCTCCAGTTCATAGGATTCCCAGTCAGGTATGGGTCAATTCAATCCTGTACTCCTACACCTTTGTGCCTTTTATTCTATATATTCTTTCATGACATTGGTGACTTTAACCCAACCTCTCACTTTATAACTGCTGAGACTCTTCTCATCCAAATCACAAAACGGTTTGCCTGCAGGAATCCACAATTGATTCAGTGACCATTCATAAAAGGATAGAATCTTTGAGATGGAAGAGAGACCATCTAGTCAAACTTCCTATCTCATGCTGGAATGATTTCTGTGATATCTCTGACATATGCTCATCTAACTTTTGCTTGAACATTTCCAGTGATGGAGGACTCATTTCAAAGGGCAACTCATTCAACTGTTGGACAGCTCTAATTGTTAAAAAGTTCTTTATCTTGAGAAAAAAAAATGCCTCCCTTCAATGTCCATTCATTAGTCCTGGTCCAATTCCTTTGGTGCTATACAAAATATCTACTCCCTCATCAAATGGCTCCTAAACATACTCTTTACATACATTACAGGGCCCCTTCTCAAACCCTCTCTTTTTCAGACTTCAGTTTCCGTAGTTCTTTCAGTGATTTCTCACTATCCTGTAATTTAAATATACTAGCATTTATTAAGTACCTATCACTTCCAATTACTATACTAGATACTGCAAATGCAAAGTCAAAGCCAAAAAAGGACCTGAATTTAAGGAATTTATATTTTAGGCAGGAGTAGGGGGGTTCGAGATGATACAATACTTACAGAGAAGTAAGTATAAAATAATTTGAGAGAAGAAAGAATCAGAGGGATCAGAAAAGAATCCTATAGGAGGTTAAGGATGCTAAGAATTTTAGAAGATGGAAATGACGAGGTAAAACATTCAAGGTATGGAACAGAACTTTTGCAAATGTATAAATGAATAGCAAACAGGATGACCAGTTTAGAGAACAAGTAGACAGTTTCTTTGCGACAAATTATATGAAGGGAAGTAATATGAAATGTCTGGAAAGGGAAGCTAGAAGCAGACTATGAAGAACTTTGGTTTTTTTTTTTTTTTGAGAGTAATAATGGCTTTCTAACTTTCTTTAAAGATTTGATTATCTCATTAGAGCTTTTGCTACCTGGGGACAATTCATTTAAAAATATACATACATGTTGTTCATTTGTACTTTTTCAATTACATGAAACAAAACTTTTTTAACATTCATTTAAAAAAATTTTTTTAGTTTCAGATTTTCTCCTTTTCTCCCTCTCTTCTGCCACTAAGAAAAAACAAGCAATTGGATATAGATTATACATGTGCAGCCATATAAAACATTTCCATATTAGTTATGTTGTAAAAGAAAACACAGACTCAAGAATAATAACATTTTTAAAAGTGTGCTTCAATCTACATTTTTCATCATTAAGTTCTTCAGATCATTGTGTGGCTGAGAATAGCTAAGTCATGCATAGTTGATCATTGTACAATATTGTTATCATATACAATGTTCTCCTGGTTCTGTTTATTTCACTTTGCATCAGTTCATACAAGTCTGTGAATAACTTTAAATGATAAACAGAGGAATTTATATTTCCTCCTAGAGGTAATAGGAGCCACCAATGATTTTTGAGTAGAAAAATGAAATAGAATGATCAGACCTGTTCTTTAGAAAGATCATTTTGGTGGATATGGGATGAAGGATTGAAAATGGAGATTGGAAGCATAGAGACCAATTAGGAAACTCTTGTTCAAACAAGAAGTACTGGGGACCTCAACTGCTAGAGTTTGTCTTTATCTCTTCTTTAATGTGGTACAGGCAAAAGAGATAACACTTTTGACCATTATAGAAAGCAGTAGGACTCTCACCTCTCTTATTTCAGATGTCTACTTCTGTTAATGAAACACAAGTTTGTATTAGCTTTTCATTAGTCAATGATAATTCATATTGAACTTGCAATGGACTCAAATCCTGAGATCTTTTTTTATTAGAACTGCTATTAATTCTGGCTTCACTCATTCTGTACTTGTACACTGTAGCTGATTTTTACAAATCAAAGTACATGACTTTAAATATTAATTTCATTCTATTAGTTTCCCACTATCAGTCTAGCCTGTTGAGATCTTACTGAATGAGGGCAGCTAGGTGGCGCAGTGGATAGAGCACTAGCCCTGAAGTCAAGAGGACTTGAGTTCAGATCTGGTCTCAGACACTTAACATGCCCTAGCTGTGTGACCCTGGACAAGTCACTTAACCCCAATTGCCTCAGCAAAAAGAGATCTTACTGAATCCTGATTCTTCCATCCAATCCCTTACCCATTCCTATAAATTTGTGTAATCACTTGTACCTTCCCTAAAACAATAAAACATATTGAAAGGTATCATCAGTACAATGCAGAATTTAGGGTAGCACTTTAAAAATCAAGGGACTCCTGGAAGCATCAAACTGGGAAACCATCTTTACATTTAATGGTTCTGATAAAGGCCTCATTTCTAAAATATATAGAGAATTGTCTCATATATATAAGAATTCAAGCCACTCTTCAATAGATAAGTGGTCAAGGGATATGAACAGACAATTTTCTGATGATGAAATTAAAACCATCTCTAGTCATATGAATAGTTGCTCCAAATCACTATTGGTCAGAGAAATGCAAATGAAGACAACTCTGAGGTACCACTACACACCTGTCAGATTGGCTAAAATGACAGGAAAAGATAACGATGAATGTTGGAGGGGATGTGGGAAAACTGGGACACTAATACATTGTTGGTGGAACTGTGAATGGATCCAACCATTCTGGAGAGCAATTTGGAGCTATGCTCAAAAAGTTGTCAAACTGTGCATACCCTTTGACCCAGCAGTGTTTCTACTGGGCCTATATCCCAAAGAGATCTTAGAGGAGGGAAAGGGACCCACATGTGCAAGAATGTTTGTGGCAGCCCTTTTTGTAGTGGCTAGAAACTGGAAACTGAAGGGATGCCCATCAATTGGAGAGTGGCTGAATAAATTATGGTACATGAATGTTATGGAATATTATTGTTCTGTAAAAAACAACCAGCAGGACGATTTTAGAGAGGCCTGGAGGGACTTGCATGAACTGATGCTGAGTGAAACGAGCAGAACCAGGAGATCATCATACACAGCAACAACAATATTACAGGATGATCAATTCTGATGGACATGGCTCTCTGCAACAAAGAATTGTCTCAAACCAGTTCCAATTGTTCACTGAAGAAAACCATATACACCCTGAGAGAGGGATATGAAATACGGACCACAAAGTAACATTTTCATGATCTCTATTGACATTTGCTTGCATTGTGATGCCTTTCTCTGATTTTCTTTTTTTCTTGTAGATAGAATTTTTCTTGCATAACTTGTCAAGCATTTCAACATTATTAACATGTAGTGGACTTCCTGCCATCTAGGGGAGGGAAGGGGAGGGGACTGGGGGTAAAATTTGTAATGGAAAGCTTTGTAAAGATCAATGCTGGGGAACTACCCATACATATGTTATACAAATAAAAAGCTTTAATAAAAAAAATCAAGGGACTCCTAAACCTACTCATAACTGGAGATGAAGGAACTCAAACCACTATAACCCAAGTCCTATTGATACCATCCATTTAGAATTTCCTTTACCAGGGAACATCTTCCAGTCTGAGAGTCCTCAAGAGCCACCCTTTTGAATGGTTCTCTGCTGGAAAAATATCTGCTATCTCTATCCCTGCAGAACTAGGATAAGTTGGTTTAATCACAGCCAGGAAAACATTTCATATCGTGTCCTACATCAGGCACAGAGTTCCTATAAAGTCACTTCTCTGTGAAGCTTTCCTTAACTTAGCCCACACTAAACACCCTATCCTGAACTCTGATGATGCTTAGAATCTATGTCTACTCATAATTATATACTGCCATGTACTGCTCTCTAATTGCTTCATATGTATTTCTCATGTCAGGTTGTATTTTCTTCATGGACAGTTGCTATATCTCCTATTATGTCTATCCCCATCCCCCAGTCCTGTCCTTTCATTCATAGCATAGAATGTGGTATTT
Organism: Myrmecobius fasciatus; assembly: GCA_023553655.1. Classification (NCBI taxonomy): domain Eukaryota; kingdom Metazoa; phylum Chordata; class Mammalia; order Dasyuromorphia; family Myrmecobiidae; genus Myrmecobius; species Myrmecobius fasciatus. Next base: position 99,604 of record JAJPUD010007014.1, read on the forward strand.
AGTAAGGATTCAGTAAATAGATAGATATACATTGATAGAAGATGAGGAGTTGAGATTTACTCAAACAGTTTTGTACTTTAAAATTTGTTTTTTATGAACCAAGTTCTCACTGAACAAACCCAATCTACCCCTTTTAACTCCATTAAGTCTCCCACCATCATGCAACACAACTAAGATTCTCCACCAATGAACTCACTCAGGAACTATCAACTAATCAACAAATCAATCAATGAATATTTAATCAACCCTTTCCTTGCACTAGATGCTTCAGGAGATACAAAGAAGTATGGATGATATAAACCTGTCCAAAACAGAATTCATTCATTCAAGCATCTACCATAAATAAGACAAAGGGAACGCCAATAATAATGAAGACATGAACCAGTGCCTACCTTAATTGAGATTATAATCTAAGGTATGTATGTGGAGGGAAGAGGTAAAGGATAAAAAACACATATATTTTACTCATCCAAATGACTATAAGCTCATTGAGGGCTATTTTTTTATTTCATCTTTGTGTTTACCCCCAGTATTTGGCACAATGCTTTAAATATAGTTGGCACTTAATAAAAATACTCATTAGATTACTTGATATACAAATATTCAATACTATTAGTTTGATCTGTTGAGACTCAGCAAAACTAAAAGTCATGAGGGATGAAAAAGAAAAGCTAAAAATGTAAGGGAAAAAGTACTTTCAGGTAAAGAAGAAACAATCTATACCTTAAGGATTCTAGACTTACATAGCTTAATTGAATATGAAGAGATAATGAATTTATCTAAAGGGGCACAAAATTAATTTATATTTTCATCTTTAGGCATTCATTTGAATAAGAATCCAAAAGGAGTCTGGGAATCAAAGCTGATGACCTTAAATATAGAGTCCCATCACTGAGGGAACTTGCTCTGAATCAGGAAATACTGTTGAAAAGGAAAATCTAGATCTCTCCCCATGCCGGTCTGCTAGTAGAAAACATCATAGCTGAGGCTCTAAGAAAGCACAAGAGAGAGAGAGAGAGAGAGAGAGAGAGAGAGAGAGAGAGAGAGAGAGTGAGCGAGAGAGCTGCTTCTGCTAACCCTAGGCTGAGGGTCATTGTCCTAGCAGAAAGAGCACAGTAGCAATCCATCGGAAAAGAACACGGTTCCACCTATGAAAAGCCTTAGTGACAGACGCTTCTCATCAAGGAACAAACTCAGGGAGTCCTTTGGATTGACTTGGCCAGTAGAAATGGAACAACCTGAGAAGAATTCAACAGCTGAGTGATTTGCCTGTCATAGTCTATTCAGTAGTAGCAGTAGCTGCCCCCCAAATAGAGCAATGTACTGGGCCTATTATAGCAGCAGCAACCCCACTGATTGGCAAAACAGCTGAGCAACCTATTTGACCAAGCTCAGCAGCAAATTGAAATGTCTACCTGAGACACCATGCCCTATGAGAAATCAGCCCATTGTTTGGTAATGAACAAGTTATTAACAATGGCATGATTTATCACCAATACCATATTCTGCAGCAAACTTTATGAAGATTCTCCAGAGGAAGAATGCACATCAAGGCACATCAAGTTCTAGAGTTATTAGTTGCTGTGGCTACATAAAGAATTATGTGCATGCCTCACTACCACTGTGCTTTAAGTTTGTACCTACTCTTCAAATGATAAACTCATTTGTGCATTTGTGAGAGAGTATAGTTTTTTGGGGAAGAAATACTTTGTAAAATCTGTTTTTGTTATAGCATTTGAATAAATATCTTTTCTAAAGAATTGAGTCTACTAGTTGATTGTTAAGCAGAAACACACTGGTGGGGGCTTATAAACTGCAGGTTACAATAGTCACTCACAGGATTATATTCAGATCTCCAAAAATAAAAGTAACAATTTCTCTGGGGACCCAAATTGCTAGTGCTGGTGTGAATTAAAGGGTACTACATATACAGCAAATATAAAACAATATTATAGAATAGAATAGACTAAAAGCATAAAAGAGGCATAAAGTGCTATATAAGGCTGGAAGAAGGAAAAATAACTTTCTCCTGGGGGGGGGATCAATGAAAACTAGAGAGAAGAGGGATTTTAAGTTTTAAAAACTGAGAAGGATTTCAAAGCTATTTTTTTCCCCAAACCAGTTTCTGACTTCTGTTTGTTGTCACCACCATTTTTCCAGTTACTCAAGTTCAGACTTCAAAGTCATCTTTTACACCTCTGTTCCCCTATTTCCAATTACCTTTTTTAATAGATCATATCACTCATCTATTCAAAATCTTCCAATGATTTGTCTACCAAACACAGTTCAAACTTATTGGTCTACTATTCAAGGCTTCCACAATTGGGTCCTAGTTTATCACTCCAGCCTTAATTCTCATTACTTCTTATGCATTGACCACTCCGGCAAAACTGGGCATGTTCCCTAAACACAATTTTGTTGCTCTTTTGCCTCCATACCTTTGCTTGCACTGTTTCTCCTCTTTAAAATATTTTCTTATGTTTATATCTTCCAAATTCTACCCATACTTGAAAAATCCAGGGCAAATGATACTTTCTTGTTCAAGTCTTTCCTGATCTCACCATCTAGATGTAGTCTGTTTCACACAGACTTCAATAGAATTTTGTATTTCTATATGACTCACACAATATTTTGAATTTTATTATATTCATTTGTGCATCTATCTATTCAACTACTATCTCTTCTAGATCATAAGCTCTTTGATGGCAGGAACTCTATTGAATTCATTTTTATATTGCTCAAAATGTTTAGTGGATTGCTAGACATATGTTTATTAAATATTTAACTAAATTGATAAATTTTCAAGAAACTTAGAGACTTGTTGGGCAGGTAGGAGGTGCAGTGTATACAGAATCTGCTCAGGAGTCAGGAACTGACTATATTTGTCAGTTCAAATATAGCTGTGTGGTTACCTCTGCCTCAATTTCCTCAACTATAAAATAGATAATAATAGCACCTACCTGCAGGTTTGTTGTGAGGATCAAATGAGATATTTATAAAGTACTTAACACAGTGCCTGTAACACATAGCAGTTAGTATATAAATGCTTCATTTCCTTATCTTCCCCTTGGGGAGAGAAAATACTCATGGGAAAGTACCTAAGGTAGTGTCTGAAACATGCAAAATGAGTGGGTAAAAAATAAAAGAGTACTATAGGAATTTAGAAAAGACCAATATGAGCTTGTCAAGGAAAGCTTCATGATGAAGGAGAGACTACATCTGGGGATTGGAGGATGGCTGGGGTTCATTAGGTAAAAAGGATAGTGAAAGTCATTCTACATGAAAAAAGACAGTGAGCAAAAGCATAATGTTGGGAATATTCAAGGCATGTCTAGGAGGTGTGATAAAAATTAATTTTGCTGACATGTATGTCTCCCATAGAGGATGAGTAGATGATCAAGTTAGAAAGATAGGTTAGGGACAGACTACGGAGGACATAAATGCCTGATGGAGGAACTCAATGATCTTTCTGAGTATCCCACAATGGCATTATCTCTCCAGCAATGTCCTTTCTTTCCTCCTCCTCCTTCAAATCTTTTCCCCAGAGCCCCATAGAGATAGCCTATGCCTGAAAACTAACCAAAATTAAGTAGCAATGAAATTGTATCTAAGCCTCATCTAATTGCTTTAAAGGGTAGTCTACTCAGAAGACACAGCAGACTAGTTTAGGAGTCAAGATACAAGTCCTCAATCTTACCTTGACCCTACCATTCACTCAAACTTCTATCTTATTTTATTTTATTTTATTCTACCCTTACTACACTTACTCATCATTCACTTACTCTTCAATTCCTTGTCCTTCAACTCTGCAGATATTGCTCCCTCCAAGTCTTTGGTGCTCTCCAGACTGTTATATTCAGTGTCCTAGTCTTAGTCCTCACACTCCTTGACTTTTGATAATTTTTGACACAGCTGACCATCCTTCCTCTTAAAATTTTCTTTTCCCTTTGTTTCTATGTATTTTATTCTCCAAGTTTTCTTTCTACTGATGCTCCTTTTGTCTTTCTCTTTCTTATCCTACCCCTTAGATTTGGGGATTCTCCAGTATTCTGTGAATCTTTAAATCAGGTATTTTAGGTCAGTTGTAAAGGTTTCCTCCAAGTGCTACATGTGCTGGGGATGTAGAGGCAATTATCTATGGGTGAGGTACATAGACATGGCATTCTCTGGCTCCCTTGTGCCTGAGTTGTACTTTCCTGATTTTTCAAATGTCCACTTCTTACCTGGCCTCTAAGGCCCAGCTTAAATGCCATCAGAATATCACTTCCCCACAAGCTCCAGCTGATTTATCCATTCTCTGAACTTCGCATTTCTCTTATTGTGCCATGGTTACTTGTGTGTGTATTATTGTCTTTATGAGGCTGTAAGCTGCTAGAGGGTAGGGAATCACTTTATGCTTTATATTCCCTTAAGCACCTAGCACGGTGCTTTGTATTCAATAAACACCCAATAAAATTCTGGTGAATGACTATATGAGTTTTTCATTGATTCAATGTAACCTTATTTTTCCCTTTTCTAGACTTCAGTCTTCTCTGTCCAAAAGGGGCACTGGTTTCTGCTGCTTGCTCATTGCATAGAATATGATGCAGATGAATCTTAAAGACTCTTCAGCAAATGGAGCTAAATATGTAAAGTACTGATTTCCCCCTGGAAATATCATTCTGTCTCCCTGCTTCTTGTGATCTACTAGGCTGCCTAATTTATACCTCTAAATCCATCAGGCAAGAAGAATTTGTGGCTGTTGCTATATGTAGTAAGAATATGAGAATATTTGTGTGGCTCTATATATGTGGTAATATTTAATCAGTCAACAAGTACTTATTAAGTACTTACAATCTGCTAGAAGCAGGAGATGTACATTCAAAAATTAGACAGTCTCCTGTTTGTCTTTTTATTTATATTGCGTCCAGGGAGGGTAGGGGGGGGAGGTAGAGAAAAATGTAACATGTTCAGAGATAAGTAAATATAGGGGAGAGACAAAATAAAACAAGGAAGCATTACCAACTGAGGGAATCAGGAAAACCTGCTTGAAAGAGGGAGGTCTGAGCTCAGCCTTGAAGGGAGCTAGGAGATGAAGAGATGAAGGTGAGAAGGGAAAGTGTTTCTGGCAAGAAGGATAGATTGTAAAAAGATATAGGGAGATGGAAAAGGAAGTCAGGCAATTTAACTGGTACAAGTATTATGTAAAAGAGAGTTTGTGCAATAAGTCTGAGGAGGTAGGCTGGAACAAGTGTGAAAGGTTTTGGATGTCAAAGAGGAGTTTTCATTTTAACTTCAAAACAATGGGGACCTATGAAAGCTTCTTGAGACAGGGAATGACACACTCCAGATCAGATGAGAAATATTCATCTGAGGCCTGGTCTTACCTCACCTATCCAACCACATCTCCCTACTAGGTCTTCCCTTGGTTCTAATATCTCTTCTGTTAAAGGACATGCTCATTTTTGCTTCTAAGTCCTTGCTCCTAGTCTTTACTTAGAATGTCTTCTGGTCTCCTTTCCTATCGATTCTTTGAGCTTTTCAATTTCTTCATGGAAACCTTTTCCATGAATTCTGTCTTCCTTGAATTCCTGTAGATATGAATCTCCACCCCACAATTTAATTTAGCCCATAGCATAGCAATTCCACAGTGGGAAAAGTGTTGGGTACAAAGTCAGAAGACTCTGAGTTCAAAGCCTAGATCAGCCATTTACTTGAGTGACCTGAAGGTAGTCAGTCTACTTCTCTAGAACTAAATTTCTTCATCTGTAAAATAGAAGTGGGGGTGGGCAATGGAAGAGTGGGATTAACTAGATGACTTCTAAGGACCCAGGATATGGTGATAAATTTATCTCTAATTGTTCTGTTTTCTGTGTGTGCCTTGTCTTCTCAATCAGATTCTAATTCCTTGAAAGCAGGGACTTAATTATATACTTCTCTTTCATCTCTCCCAGTGCCTAGTACAATGCTTAATAAAAAGTAAGCATTGTTAAGTGAACTTTGAATCACAGGGGAGTAAACTATAGGATTCTCCACTGAAATTCTACTCCCTTGTTTCACTTATGGCCAGGTTGTGCTGGTTTCTAGAAGGTTCTGCAAGCTCTGGCAGGTGCCTTTAAGTTGGAAAGACTTTAGTTAAAATTCTGGTGCTTAACTGTGTTGGTTTTCTGAAGACCAGCCCAAGTTGAGAGGCTCCTCACCAAAAACAATTAAATTGTTCCCGGAGGCTCAGAAGTGGTTATAATAAGTGGTTATAATCTGTACCAGTTTAGGATGTATTATATTGATGGGTACTCAATGAAAACTAGCATTCTGAATAAAAATGAAGGAGGGGTTAAAGAGGAGGTAAGAGAGTAAGCAAATTCGACTAAGTCCTTTTATCTGCAGGTATCATAGTTATTCCACAATCTTGTATCTTTTGAAATTCTGAAGTAGTATCATAGAATACTAGAGTTGGATCAGAGAATATCTGGGCTACCCCTGCCTACTTATAACCCAGCCCCATTTACAAAAGAGTAAATTGAGGTCCAAGAGAGAAGTGGCTTGGTTGAGGATTAAGTGGCTTATTAGCTCTGATAACAGAATCCACTCTCAGTTTACTGCTTTCTCTCCTATCTCCTGAATGCCCTATGTTCTAGCTCCCAAAAGCTGCAGGCTGATCTGGCTTTAATTTCAGTTAGTCCTTTTTCTGTGGCAGGTAGAATTATGCTGATATTAAATGCTCCATCTTCTTACATCCTGTGGGTGCTGCAGGTGACTACATTTCCAGACTGTCAGTCAAGCAGTAATCATATCTATTCCCAGAAACTGCCTAGTGATGGGCTTTTTCTCCTCCCTCTCTGTGAAGGTTGTTTCACCCTTTCCAGACAGAAAAGCCCACCCACAGTCATTCAACTATCCTCTCTCCAGGGGCAAGAAGAAGGAGGTTGCTTTGGACTTACGTTTGCAAAGAAACTTGCAAAAATGAATGAAAACAAAGGAAGAAGGGGAGTAAAAAGAGGCAGAAACAACAGGTACAGGTTTGAAAAAAATAATACACTATATTATTTTTTAAAGTAATTCTCCTATGATGTCAGAGAGGTCCCAATAGCTCACCAGCAGCAATGAAAATGTATTGCAAACGGATAGCCTCTGATATTTCTGCACAGGGCTGGTGAAAAGATGAAAAACAAAACAAGAGGAACGCTGTGGATCCTGTATAGGATACTTAAAAGATCAGGTGCTGAGTAGACTGGAAAGGCTTCCTTCAAAGGTTCTTTGAGGTGGATGTGAAGGATTGGTTTCCATGTTCACTGAAGTGAATTTGAAGCTGTATATGTGTGTGTGTATGTATGTATGTATGTGTTTGACATCTTTGGCTTTAAAGACTCCTAGTTGAGGGAAGGAGGAAGGGAGAAGAATCTTTCCCAAAAGACTCTGGGAAACGTTTATTCTAGATATCCTTTCCATCACCCTTCTCTGAACCGCTGTCAATTACTTAGGCCTTTCTTTTAGCCCAGCTCAAGTACAGCCTGGTATAGTTCCCTATCTTTTCCGATGTAGATGTCTTATCTCTCTTACTAGACTCTAAGAGCCCTGAGGGCAAGAGGCGCTCTATCTCTTTCATCTCTCACATCCCACAAAGCGCCCAGTTCGGATTGTAGGATCTGCATGAATATTTTATTGATTGATTTTTTAATGCAGACTATGTCTTAGAGAATAAATAGATACGAAATTTAATTCAAAACGTCATTGCTTTCTCTCTTTTCCTCTATGGCTCAGTTAGAGACGTTGTATCGAAGCTCGGGATTGGCGGCGCCTTTGGGTTTGGGCCAGGACTGGGCAGCTCGCTGCTCAGAACGCCCGATTGATACCTCTCTCCGGATCCCCCTCCTCCCCTTCCTGAATTTCCCCTCCCGCCCAGGGAGTAGCTGGTGGGGCCTCTCCCCGGCCAACTGCAAACACAGGCTTTGGATTCCCTGGCAGGCACGAGCTCGAGGCCTAGTCTATTTCAGTCATTACAGGCTATTTCAGGTCTATTTCATGTCTGTCTCCACGCTCTCCCTTTCTTCCCTAAAGCACAAATCACTGAGGTGACCCGGTTTGGGGGTAGGAGCCTCTCTAAGAAGAGCCATAGGAACAATCCGAGGCCGGGCCCCTGTAGGGGTCAGGGGGCGGTCAATGCAGTGGGTCTGGCCCACCCATCCCCAACTCAGGAGCGGCGGCGGCGCCACCACACGCTTCAGGGCTCAAGCTTCGCAGGAGTCGGGAAAAGGCTTGTAGACCCGAGTTCCTCTCCCGCCCCGTGACGTCTGAAGTGCCCGGAACTCGAATTTGAGCTAGCCTTCCTGCCCGCGCGCAACCTAGCACTCCAGGGGCCCCCGACCCCTGACTCGAGGGGCTATAGAGTCCCACGGTCCGCAGCTGGGGGAGGAGGAAGGAAGGGGGGGGGGAGGGACGACTAGCAGCTAGGTGAACATCGCCGGCATCTTAGGCCGGTGTGGAGGACACTTCCTGCAAGCCTGGAGCCTGCGCACTACACGTCGGCCCAGCCACCCTCTTTCCCCCTCCCTCTCCTCTTCCCTCCTTCTTACCCCCCCCCCCTTCGCCAGCCTCGTTCTCAATCTATAGTCGAATTGGGAGATGGAAGAGGGGGAGGGGGGAGAAAGTGTTTGTCAGCCCTTGAGTTCTTTAGTGCGCGACAATCTGTGATCTGCTAACCCGAGGACGGGTTTGCAGCCCAGCCACCCCCACCTCCCACCAGTTTACCTATTTCCTCCTCCTCTTCCGAAGCCCTCCCGCATTTTCCCTCCCTTTCAATCCATTTACAGCGGAGACAGCACCTCGTTTACTCCCCCAACTAGCACACACACACACACACACACACACACACACACACTCTCCACTGCATCCCACTAATTACCTTTTCCTATACACTCACTATACTGATAGCCTCTGGATGGAGAAAACACACACATCTCCTTCCACAACACACCCACCACCACACTCCTCCCACAACAGCACACCTACTGCGCAGTCCACACGACACAACACACAACACACACGCCCACACCACACTCTCCCCCCGCCCTCAATGGTACACACCCACCCCATTCCTGCTCAGGGCACCACAGACACACCAACACAATCCTTAGCATACACACTAATGCTCCCTACTTCCCGCGCGCGTATATATACAAGCACAATCACACGACTCCCCCCCCCCCAGCAGCTGGCATTCACTTAGCCCGAGCCCCCAGCCCCCTTTTGTACTGGTCTGATCAAGTCGCTCCTTACCTCTCTTTCTCTGTATCTCTCTCTCTCTGTCTCTTTCTCTCCCTCGCTCTTCCTACTGCACCGAGGAGGCACAAAGCCCGGCTGGGCAGGGGTGGGTGTTCGAATGGAAAGGGCCCGTCCGTCTCCCATCCATTTAAGAAACGTCAACAGTTTTACCCCCGCCCCCTCCTCGTCCTCGTCCTCCTCGTCCTCGTCCTCGTCCTCCTCCTCTTCCTCCTCCTCCTCTTTCTCTCTCTTCAGCAGGATTTCTTCCGTTCCAAAAAAAAAAAAAAAAAAAGGCAACCAACTACTGTGGCCGCCGAGACCACCTCTCAATCTACCCACTGGGGTCGCTCAAGAACTCCGACGGTAGAGAGGGGCGGATTCGTAGTCAGAGTGACAGGTTGAGGACTGTGCCTTGGTCACCCTTCAGCAAAGCCCCCGTTCTAGGGGTGCGGTGAGTGGAAACGAGACACCACTTTACCCGGGGAGAGAGAGGAGAGAGAGAGAGAGAGGGAGCGCGCGCGAGACAGAGAGCGAGAGAGGAACGGGGGAGGGGAAGAGAGGGAGGAGGGAGGAGGGAGGAGGAAGATAAGAAGGGGGAGGGAGAGTGAGGGGGAAAGGGAGGGGGTGAGAGAGAGAAAGAGACAGAGAGACAGAGAAAAGAGCAGAAAGAAGAGAGGAAAAGTTAGAATCCTGACTAGATGCTAAGGGAAACACACTCTCATATTTCCCTCAGGGGACAACCAGGTGGTCTGCCCATGCCCCAACAGCACCATCTGGTGGCCCCTTCTTCCCACTACTGTCCTCTCTCCTCCTCAGGCTTGTACCCCTCTCCTCCCTTCCCCCCTCCCCCCCCCCCGCATGTCTTTCCCATGAACAAGAGGTCTGAAATTCTTTCATCAGATGCTGGTCTCCTTTTCTTCCACCACTTCCTAAACCTTCCTCCTTCAAAGCCTATTTTTAGTCTTAGAGAGGACCAGCCCTTCTTTGTAGACCTCTCAGTACTTTGCTCAAGCCATTTTCCTTCTCTATGTTCTGCTCCTTTGTATCTCTTAGTGAATCCGCTCATCTCTATACTATGTTCTATATCAAAGCCCTTCTCCTTTGGGGTATATATCTTGCCAGAACTCCACCCCATACTGCTCCCATCAGATTTGGCTTTTATACTCTTACTATGTGCTGCTGAATGGAGCAGGAAGAAGTCAGTCAACAGTGCTGGCTAACTCTACTACAAGTGTACATTTTCTAATCTCAACTAGTCTCTCACTTAAATAAGGCAATCCTTTTGTATCTCCCTAATTGATTTTCTACCTCACTTTCCATACTACTCCACTTTTCTCTTTAAATCTCCCTACTGTTATAGTGGAAGTCTTCACCTAGTTTACTGAAAAAATTAAGACCATTCATTGGAAGTTCCTTCTTCCATACTTGCCTTATCAGCCCTTGACATCATCTCCTACCATTTTTCTTTACTCTGATAAAAAGGTATTCCTTCTCTTCAACATGGCTAATCCTTCTGTATCTATCCTTGATTCCAATCTCTCCTGTCCTCTCTAGTAAATTGCTCTCCACAATCATCCCTTCTCTCTAATCTTCAGTGTCCCCCCAAATCCATAAAAAATCAATATCTGCATTGAAGCTCTGATATTTCAACATTTACTTGTCTCCTCTCACTTTCCTTTACACTTCCCAAAATATGAATTCTAACCTCATCATTCAACTGAAATTGCTTTCCCCAAGGTTAGCAATGATCTCTTATTTGCCAAATCTAAATGGCTTCTTCTCAATCCTCATCCTTCTTGATTTTACTGCAGCATTTAATGCTCTCCTTCTTAATATTCTCTTCTTTCTGGGTTTTCATGATGTTCCTTTCCCCTACCTGTTTGACTTGCACTTTTGTTGCAGAATTCATCATCTGTGTCATGCTCACTAATTGGAACTGGAATCCAAGGCTCTGTCCTATGTCTTCTTTTTTCTCCTTATACTTTCTCACTTGGTGTCCATATCACCTTTTTGCTCAATTATCATCTTAATGCTGATGCTTCCCAGATCTCTAAACTAGCTCAGGAACAACCACTGAGCTCTAATCCCAAATCACCTACTAATTATTGGATATTTCAAACTAGATATCAGACTCAACTTGCCTAAAACAAAATTCATTATTTTTCCTTCCAAAACGATAACTTCCAAATTCTCTGATCTCTTGTAATCTAGAGTATAAGCCCCTTGAGGAGAGGGACTAGATTTTATTCATCCTTGCATTGGGCCCTACAGCATCTAACATGTAACAAATATTTGTTGAATTAATGAATAGTTACCTGAGTCTCTTTATTGCCCCCTACACAAAACATGCTCATTTTAACCTCCAAGAATAGACTCATGCAATTCTTTCCTGGAATACTTTCCTTCTCCAAACCATATCCATTAACAGCTTCTCTTACTGTCAAGAATATTACATTCCTTCAAGTTACCCAGATACTCTGTGTTCAAAATCTCATCTCCTCCCTCTCATTTACCCTACATAACCAGTTATATGCCAAATCTTTTCATTTCTGTGTCTCTATCACTTGCATATGTCTCTTCCTGTCCACTCACACAGCTACCACTCTAATTTAGTTCCCAATTGCCTTTCATCTAGACTATTGAAATAGCTTCCTTCTTGGTCTCCCTATCTCATGTTTCTTCCAATCAGTCTTTCATACAGCAACCAAAGTGATTTGATTAAAGGAAAATCCACAGGTCTGATCAGGCCACTTGTCTCAATAAACTCCAATGTCTTTCCACTCCCATTATGTTCATATACATAAACTCCTCTACCTGCTACATGAAACCTTTTATGACCTGATCCCTTCTCACCCTTCCAATCTTCTTTCTAACTGTTATTTAGTTGTGTCTGACTCTTCATGAGCCTATTTCTTGGCAGAGATACTGGAATGGTTTGCCATTTTCTTCTCCAGCTCATTATACAGATGTGGAAACTGAGGTCAACAAAGTCAAGTCACTTGTCCAGGGTCACATAGCTAGGAAGTGTCTGAGGTCACATTTGAATTCAGGAAGATGAGTCTTCCTGACTCTAGGCCCAGCACTCTTAACTACTGTATCACCTAACTATCCCCTTTTTTACATATATTCCCTACCACACTTTCTAATCTAGCCATACTGCCCATACTCAAATAAGATGCTCCTTCTCCTATGTCTGTGTCCTTGCATTAGCTATTTCTTGTATCTGAAATGTACTTCTTTTTGTTTTCCTTTGTGACTCACCTTTTGTCACTTTCTAAATGAAAAATTTTCCCCAAATTCCATCCCCAATTGCTAATGGTCCACCTCCCTCAAAAAAATGGTCAGTTGATTTCTGCATATATTATATGTATATTTACATATGTACATGTCATCTCCCTCATTAGAATGTAAGCTTCTTCAAGGCAAGGAATGTTTAATTTTTCACTTTATAGCCCCAGTAATTACCACAATGCCTAATATATAGTAAGAATGTTTAAAAAATATTTATTGGTTGATTGATATTTCTTTTTCATGCTACTTGAAATCTCTAGGTAAGGGTAGTTGATTATGGATATTATGAGTTAGGACTTAGTGGCTGGTAGAACAAGCTTTTAGGAAATAGCTGCTGGGCTTTCTAAAGTCCATGATCTGTCATAAATAAGTAACCTTAGCAAGTAAGGAAAAAGATCAGGGAGACACTGCATTGTTAGATAACAAAGTTCCTCTAGGCCTAAAAAATTTAATCACTTGGCAAGTCTATATTGACCACCTACTCAGTCTTCAGGTCTATGAAGGGAGGACATTATAGGGTGGGGAATAAAGTAAGGACAAGAGAGGAAATATTTCTCAGGTCTTTTTCTCTAGTGCTATTACAGAGCAGTTGGAAAGACAAAGCTAAAACATAAACCAAAACAACACAAGATGATAAGTAACTAAATATTTGGATTGTGTGGTACAGATACAAATACTATAGGAATTTGGAGGACAGGGAAATCAAGGGAAACAAGAATAGTCTGGAAAACTTTGAGGAGGTGGGATTTTAGGTGGATATGGTTTGGAGAGGGAGAATATTCCAGGAAAAGGGGATTGCAGGAGTGAATTCTTGGAGGTTAGCATGAATGTGCTTTGTGTGTGTGTGTGTGTGGGCAATAGAGACCAAGCTAATTATTCATTAATCCAATAAATATTTATTAAATGATTTATATGCAAGATCTTGTGTTAGGTGCTGTGGGGCATGATTTAAGAATGAATGAGACCTACTCTCCCTGTGATGAAGCTCTAGAAAGACATGGTCGAGAGCCTTGTAGAATGGACAGATGTAGGTATCTTGTGATTTGTGGCATTGAAGGTGCCATTGAAATGGATGAGATCATAGACCTATTTGGGTAGAGGATGAGACATTGTAAAGAGACTTGAATGCCAGGCTGAGGAGTGTAAAATTGCTGAGGTTAGAAATGGGGATCTACTGAAAGGTTTTAAGTTTTGGAGTGATGTGATAAAAAAAAAAAAAGAGCATTGAAGTAAGATTAGAGTGAGCTAGATGGATTGGAGGGGAACAGAAATTGCTAAAGCCTAAGAAGTCCCTTGACTCAAGAAAGTCCATTTTATTTATTTGCCTGGCAGATTATCTATCAAATTTGGCCATTTTTAGTCTGTGGTCCTGGCTAAAATCGTGAAATCTACTCACTGAGTCCAGACTCCCTGGTCAGACCTGTACTTTTTTTTTCCCCTCAAAGCCCCTCAAATGGGTCGACAGAACTGTGTATACTGGATAAACCATGTGTTTAAAAAAAAAAAAGGATTAGGGAAGATTCAGGTATCAAGTTGCTACCCTAGGGAATTCAATTTCCTCAGTTTGAATCTTGATTATACTACATTTTGCCCAAAGCAAAATCTACAGGATGCTTACCCATTACTAGAGGAAGGAACCCAGAAAGGGCAACATAAGGATTAAGATCTGGGAGATCTGATATGGAAGGCCCTCAATCTACATAATCCCTGATCCTCTCTGGCTGCCCCCCTCACCCACTGAGGCCAGGGTTTTAGAGGTAAAGGAGAAATGATTGAATTCTCCAAGACTTGATTTTTTTTTATTATAAACAATAATAGGTCAATTTTCTAGAAGTTCTACAGAATAACCTGAAATCACATCATCTCTGATCCTTCCATTCCTTCCCCATTCCCTCTTCCTATCCTTATTTCTAAAGACGCATCATATTCTGGCATATTATTAGTAATGTGGTTTATATTTAAAATACTTCTGGAGATCAAGCTAGGCCACGTTCAAGACTGACTATTTTTGAATATATTTGTCCAGTAGAATATAAGCTTCTTGAAGACAGGGACAGTTGTTTCTTTAACACAGTGCTTGGCAGCCAATCAGTTAACAAGCATTTATCAGATGCCTATTATATTGGGGACACTGTGCTATGCTATAGGGATACAATAAAAGGTAAAAATATCATTTATACTGTTTGCATTCTGATAGGGGAAAAAATAGTAAGCCAGTCATGGCTGTTTCATATTCAGGATGATTTTAATGGTGGTCATCTTCTCTTTTGAGAAACAGTGTATATGAAGTATGAACCTCCAGCTGCTGAGCTTGGAAATGTCCACCTCTCAGGATAGCTATCAGTAGTTACAGACCTGTGGGAAGAGACAGAAAGGCAGAAGAAGGTAGCAGAGATCTAAGGCTCACCTAGGTCAGTTTATGTTCTTGCTGCCATAGTTTGAGCTGTGGGTTGTTGTTGCCATTGCCATCAGGGTGGCTGGAATGGGGAGGGTTCCCTTCTTCCAATGACTGGAAGTTCAAGGGAGAGACTGACAGATTCCTAGAGAGTAGAAGGGAGAGAGGTAGATCTATTTCTCTTCATTCTCTTCTTATAAGCTACTACGTGGGGAAACTGTTCTTGGATTTGTCACCTTTGATGCAATCCTAGTCCCTAGAGACCAATCAAGAATTTGTGTCTTATGTACCATTTAGCAAAAGGCAAGAACATGTGCTACAGAAGGAGCAAAGGCTCATCTGCATCCCTGCAGAGCCAGAGTACACGGCCAGCTCCATATAATCGCCTCTGTTATACTCCTCTATTAAAATATATCTTGTCCCCAAATCAACTGGGGTATTCGGAACACATTTGTTCATATTTCCAATTGGGGATAATTATTTGAGGATCAGGAGAGATATTGTCCTTGTGAATGTCTCCCCAACACCTTACCCCCTGAGTCTCCACAAAATCCACATGGCCCCATTCGTAATGACCTCTTGAATGTCATGCAAAGAGTTCTAGATGTCCATGCAATTCCAAAATGGACAATTTTTTGTGGGTGTCCCCAAACTACTCTAATCAGTGGGACTAGAGAATACCTTTATGCCAAAATAAAAAGTTATACAAATTCTACAAACTAATCATATTTTACAAAGTTTTCATACATTACTTCATAACTGTTGTATGAAATGTCCTGTTCCAACCTAAAACAATTCAGAAAGAAAAAGAGAAAACAAAAATAAATGACAAAAACAACAAAAAAAAAAGATTTCCTTTCTCAAAGGGAAAGTTTAGTCTCAACTCCCATAGTTCATGGGGTTCTACCAACAACTGTTGGAAATTTAGGATTAACTTTCAACATTCATGTGAGAAACCAAACTGGTTTTCCTGGATAAAAATTCTTCTATTGGATCCCTACAGAACATAACTAATCAATTTCTCCAATGGGTCTCTGACAATGCATAAGGCAGTCTAGATATCAATTGAGATAAAATATCTTTAAAGGATTCCTGCAACCCATAGGGCAGCCTTTGTCTTCATTGGATCTCTAAAAAACTATAGGGAATTCCAAACGGAGATCAGAAGTCACTCAATAATAGGATAAGCAGGCCAGATATCAAATAAATCAAATCAACTTAGATAAGCTCTAAATTTATTTGGAGCTTCCAAAAAGGGATTAAGAAGTTGGGTTTGATTGGAATCACCCCCTCAAATCCAGGACAGATCCCTACATGTATTGCAAGAAGAGCCCACAAGAAAGGGAATCTTAATGATTACATAATTCCCAAAGTCCTTTAACACAAGGCAAAACCAAGAGCTCAACTGTATGCAGTTCAACCAAAGTGTATACATTTGGAAACTCATCATTCCTACATTCCTTTATTTATAAGCCTCTTTTCAGTTTCAAAAATGAAGTCTATGATAGGGATATAACAATTGAATCAGTATTGTCCTAATCTGGCTAGACTACCCTCTTTTATTAAGAATGTCTGAGCTCTAGGCTATGCATAGATACTGGGTTCAATTCTCGGGGAGCCTCGCCTCTAAATATTGTTTTCATTCAGTCTCTGGCTCTATTCACCTCTACCATATATTGTTTACCAGACTGGAAATGTCCATTTAAATATCCCTGTTTAGTCAACTATGTTTGAGGAAAGAAACACCAAGAAGAAGAGATAGCCAGGGGTTTGAAATCCCAAATGAGGACTACCTAGACTAACTGTGTGCAAACAGTTGCCATAAATGCCAGGAGAGAGACCTCTTCCTCATTCATCAGAAAGAGTTCCCCGCAACATGTTCCTAAGACAGGAAAAAGAGAGCAAGAATGGAAATTATACCTATATTTAAAATCTACTGAGTGGGCTTCTTGGCTTAGTATCTAATCCTTTTTTGATGCATTCCCTTTCCTTTGCTTCCATCATTGAATCCAAGGGGTTCCTTTGTTGGTGCAAAACACCAAGTCCTTTAGTGCTAAGCATCAATCCCTATTCCAAACTCTATTATATATTATATATTACCAAACTTTCAGAATCTCTCTCTCTCTCCTTCTCTCTCTCTCTCTCTCTCTCTCTCTCTCTCTCTCTCTCTCTCTCT
>JAJPUD010007015.1:0-16817 GCA_023553655.1 Myrmecobius fasciatus
GGTTAAGTGTCTTGCCCAGGGTCACACAGAAAAGAGATCTTTATTCCATGTACTATCCTTGTCCAGGAGGCCTCAATTTAATTTAATTGCTTTGGAATCTTGAAATGACCAATTGCCAAATTCCCCAATCATTACTCCCCTAGGGACAGTCCAAGGACACATTCACAGACAGTGCCCCTATGGATTACACATGCATAAATTACCTGACTCACTCTCATCTATGTTTCCTCATCTTTGGAAACTTGTTGTGTGCTTCTGTTTGCATCTGAATGCCTCTCCTAGGCCCATTCTTCATAGAGAGGGAGGCTGAGAATCTGATCTCAGTGATGGTCAGAGAAAACCTAACCTGATGACTGCCTTAAATCAGCATCCCAATCATCTCTCTCTGAGAAGTCACAGATCCCTGGAGAGTCCTCATAAACTGTGTGCTAGACCTCTTTCCCAAATGAACTAATCAGAGACATCTTCAGATACAAAGAGAAAGCATTTATTTAGTCGTTGCAGAGAGAGGCCCAGAACACCTAGGAGGCATCCCACTTCCTTCCAGAACACCCAGGAGGCATCCCACCTCATGCCATGTGCCTGACTGACCAGCAGGAAGTGGAATTCCTGGTTAAATAGGAAAAGACCCAAGCCTTTTTATTGGATAGACTAAAAGGACATAACTATCCTTCTCCAATGGTCACTGTTACTGTCTGCTTCCTGTAGGTCATGTCACTTCCTGTAACTTCCCAAGGTGTGACCTTTACAGACCATGTGACTCCCTACAACCCAAAGTCCAAGACCTGATTTTCTGGCTCTGGTAATAGGGATCATGTGACTTAGTCTTAAACTGAGAAAACTTCATCCAATCAGTCCCATTCACAATCAAATACCAAAAGGCAGAAATATTAAATTTATCCTTTTCAGAACAATAAAAGACATGTTAAATAAGGGATCATTGAAAAATAGAATGAAATTAATTGGAAATTAAATAATCTTATTTTAAAGAATGGGTGCATCAAACAACATATCAAAGACATAATGAATAATTTCATACAAGAGAATGACAATAACTAAACAGTATATTAAAACTCAAGTAATGGAATCAAAGCAATTCTTAAGGAAAATTTTTGATCTCTAGATGCCCACATCAATAAAATAGAGAAAGAAAAATTCAAGGAAATGGGCATGCAACTAAAAAAGCTAGAAAAAGAACAAATTTAAAATTCCCAACTAAACACCAGATTAAAAATTCTGAAAAATCAGAGGAGAGATTAATAAAATTGAAAATAAGCAAACAATTGAACTAATACATAAAACTAAAAGTTGGTTTTATGAAAAAAATCATAAAAACATATAAACTTTGGTTAATTTCATTAGAAAAAAAGAGAAAACCAAATTACCAGTATTAAAAATGAAAATAAAGGGAAAATTAAAGCAGTAATTAAGAACTATTTTGCCCTGTTGTATTCCAATAAATCTGACAATCTAACTGAAAAGAATATTTAAAATATAGATATAGATTACCCAGATTAATAGAAGAAAAACATTGTTCACACAGTACCATAGCAAAATAATAACTTTTAATTTTTCCAAATACATGCAAAAGTAGTATTCAATGTTTATCTTTGCAAACCCTTGTCTTTCAAATTTTTTGTCCCTCTTTCCTTCCTTCCCTCCCCTAGATAGTAAGCAATTCAATATAGATAAACATCTGCAATTCTTAGTAATATTTTAGAAAAAAATAAATTGAACAATCTATCAATGACTTTCTTAAGGAAAAATCTCAAGGGCCAAAAGGATTTACCAAAGAATTCTGGTACTATTACTTCCAATAGTATACAAATTATTTGGAAATATGGGTAAAGAAGGAGTCTGACCAAAATCCATTTATGACAAAGATGTGGTAAAGATACTTAAACCAGGAAAAGCCGAAAGAGAGAAAAAATATAGACTAAGTTCCATAATTAATATTGGTAAAACCTTAAATATATTAGCACAGAGGTTACAGCAATCTATCATCATGATAATGATAGTACACTATGAACAAGTGGAATTTATACCAGGAATGCAGGGAGCATCAAACAAGAGGCCCCTCAGTCTGTTTTATAAGTTCTGTGTCAAGATTAAGGAATAAGATAGTTGTTGTCTTCTCCATTGGGATCCTTATTGATCACTCCCTGAGATTCCATGTCATTTACCTAATTGTCTGGAGAAGATCTCTCAACCAAATTAAACATATCAACAACCAAACAGACATTTCATTATTTTCTCAATAGATGATTCCCAAAAAGCATTTGATGAAATACAACACCCATTTCTAATAAAAAACAATAGCAAAATAGGAATGAATGATAAAAATAAGTAGCATCTATCTAAAACCATCAGAAAGTATCATATGTAATGGAGATAAGCTAGAAGCATTGGTATGGAAGAAGGAAATGCATTTTCACCACTATTATGCAATATTGACCTAGAAATGTTAGTTTTAGAAATATGAAAAGAAAAAGAAATTTGAGGAAGTAGAGTATGCAGTGAAAAAACTAAGCTATCCCTCTTTGCAGATAATATGATTATATAATGGCAAATTTAGAAAATCCTAAAGAAATTACTAGAAAAAATGAATAGCTCTATCAGAGTTGTAGGACTTAAAATAAACCTACAAAAATCATGAGCATTTCTATTTACCCACAAAGCCCAGCAAGGAGAGATAGAGAAATCCATTTTAAAACAATTATAGACATTATAAAATATTTGGGGGTCAACCTGCCAAGACAAAGTGAGAAACTATATGAATACAATTACAAAACATTTTTCACCCAAATAAAGTGAGATCTAAACAACAGGAAACAATATCAATTGCTCTTGGATAGTTGAATTCATATAATATAAATGAAAATCTAGTTAATGTTCTTATTCTGTGCTATACAAATCTCCTCAATGAAGTACTAAAATAACTGCTAATACTATAAAACAAAGAGGAGAAAAGCCATAACATGGGTAATCAAACTTTTATCTAGATAGAAAAATAATAACAAAATTCATCTGGAAAAACTAAAGAACAAGAATATCAAGGGAATTAATGGAAAGGAAGGTATCCTAGATGTTCCAGACCTAAAACGATATTATAAACTTGCAGTCATCAAAAACATTTGGTAAGAATTATAGTAGTGTATCAGTGGAATAAATTAGTTATATAAGACACAATATTTAATGACTATAGTAATCTACTGTCCGATAAACCCCAAAATTCCAGCTTCTGGGATAAGAACTCACTATTTAACAAAAATTGCTGGGGAAACTAGAAAACAGTGTGGCAGAAATGAGAGATAGTTTAACATATCATATCCTATCCAAGATAAAGTTGAAATGGTTTCATGATTTAGACATGAAGGGTAGTTTCCCATAAGCAAATTAGTAGAGGAAAAGATAATTTAACTGCCAGATATGTGGAGAAGGGAGGAATTTAAGGCCAAAGAAGAATTAGAGAGCAATATGAAATGTAAAAATTATATTTTTGATTTTATATTTCTGATTTGATTAAATTAAAAAGGTTTTGTACAAACAAAATAAATACCAAGATTAGAAAGGAAGCAAAAATATGGGAAAAAATTTGTACCCAATATTTCTGATAAAGATCTCATTTCTAAAATATAGAGAGAAAAGAGACAAATTTAAAAGAGTGCAAGTCATTATCTTGATAAATTAAAGGATATGAATAGAAAATTTTCAAATGAAGAAATTAAAGCTATTTATGCTCATATAAAATGTTTTAAATAACTATAGATTAGAGAAATACAAATTAAGACTGTTCTGAGGTTCCACTCTATATCTCTCTGGTTGACTAAGATAATAGGAAAGGATAATGATAAGTGTTGGGTGGGATTTGGGAAAACTGACACATTAATGCATTCCAAATAGACTGAGATATTAATGCATTCCAATAAACTTGGCATGAAAAATACCATTTACATATAGACTATGGAGACTGAAAGTAGATCAAAGCATAGTATTTTCACCTTTATTTGTTTACTTTTTCTTCTTGTGTTATCTATTTTTTAGTCTGATTTTTCTGGTACCACATGACAAATATGGACATATGTTTTGAATGATTATACTTGCTTAGTCCCCAAAATCAAGTATTTCTGATATCTCTTTTTCCTAGAACCCAATGTCCTGCTTTGTATTTTAGGTATGAAGTAATAGTTTAAACATCATTTAGATATAGATTTTTATATAAAAGAAAAAATTATCAGCATTATTAAAGTACACATGTAATTATTGTCCAGAAGTTTCTAGCTTTTCATAGGTTATGCCAAAATTCTAAATATAAATTTGCAATTACTTTCAATAATATCTCATGAGAAAACTAAGGCAGGGCAGTTAGGTAGCACAGTGGATACAGCACCAGTCCTGAAGTCAGGAGGACCTGAGTTCAAATCTAGTCTCAGGCACTTAACATTCTTATCTGTGTGACCCTGAATAAGTCACTTAACCCCAATTGCCTCAGCAAAAAAAAAAAAAAAAAAGGAAAACTAAGGCAACATGTTCAAAAGAAAATGCATCAGAATAAAAAAAAAAGATTTAGATAAATATAATCTTTCAAATATTTATATTCCCTTTCCACTTTCACAACTTTGAGTTCTGATTTCTGACCCTTATCTTGTGGCTCATCTTGGTCATCAGTGAAATGGTTATGAGTCCTTTATAGTTCTATTCATGATAGGATGTTGGGATCATAAATATGAGATGGACAAAACTATCTCTTGACTTTCTTATTTTATTATCAAGGTCAAAAATAGAAAGTGATTTGTACAAATGTGAAAGGTAGTGTATAACAGATATACAATTCTGTGACAATGACTTCAATAGATATGAATCTAAAATTTTAATGATTTTCTTCCCTTTTTTATAAATCTTAAAGCCACTTTCTCACATCTATTAAAATTGCAATTGTCAAAATCTCCCAAATTCATAAACAACTCCTCAAAGCTCAGGAATTAACATCTCTTTGCAAATTTCATTATAAGAACTTCCTTTCATTGGAGTTTCTCTATCATCACAGAAGTAGTGTATTGATCTATATTTTAAGAACATAATGTTCATAACTACATGAGAATTACTTAAGAGAGAGAGAGAATGGAAAGTTAAACCTTAGATCAGTTCACAAATCATAAATCAACCTATTTGTCCATTATAGGATTCCAGTTAAAATAATGTAAACTTCTTATTTGGTTGAATATGTAAATGAATCAAAGAAATATTATAAGAAAAAGTTGTAGGGGTTGAATTTAAAAGACATATATTTTATTAAATATTGAGCATGAGGAAGAATATATGTTTATTAGACTGTTTCCACTCTTCAAATTATTTTTAATATTCCCAATTAAAATGTCTAAACTTTTTGGGTTATAAAATCTTTTCTCAAATCTACCTATCAAAACTGTTTGTGTGTATAAAAGAATCTCTGAAAAGCTAATCAATTATACAACCACCATTTAAATAACTAGCTCAAAAGAGCTACCTCTTATGGTGAGTTTTATCTTCCTAAGGGAAATGCTTATGCTCTTTGCTTATGTATAATGACATTTATTTAGTCTTATTTTTGATTAATAAAGTTATTGTTGCAAATATTTCAAGAGGCTTGCCCGAGGAAGGTAATAGATGGGATAGATAAAATAAATGGCTCAGAAAGCAATATTTTCAAAATTCCCTATGGCAATAATCTACATTTTGCAAGATTTATTAATATTCACAATGTAAACATACATACATCTTCATACTTTAGGAAACATTCATAATATTTTTTCTAATTTGAGAAATATTTCAAACCATTTTTGCTTTTCAATAATTTGAATCTCGTTTCTCATTAAACCTCATTGTCTTGACATCTTAACTGACAGATATTACTTGACAAATTAGCTCCACTTTATACTAATTGTATCATAATCCCAAATATACTCTGTTGCTTTCTCTTCTGATCTTCTCCTGAGGAGTCTTGTAAATGAGCCATTTCAATTCATTGATGTTAGAATAATAAAATATTTTAACTAATAATTAACTAATTGCACAAATTTATGAATGTGAATGCTTACAGATTACTTATAATATTAAATAAATATTAACTACTTTCTTTTCAGGGCATTAATTCCATAATGTTTAGATGAATACAAATAAAATTATAACCAGAGTAAAGGCAAACAAGGTTTTCAAAGTATATGCTTATTATATGCAATGAAATAGTTTCATTGTCATGAATGAAGCTCTAGGTTAGGAATAAGAAGAATACTTAATGGTTGAATGTTCTTAAGAAAGCCATCGTTTTTGTTTTTGTTTTTGTTTGTTTTTCCTCACATGTAAAAGTAAGGTGAAGGTAGATGAGGTTATTTTAAAGTCTCATAGTATTTAATATTTTGATCTCTAGTGTAACAATGACCTTTGGCAAGTCAATTAATTGTAGCAGTTATTAAAATGCTAATGTTAACAATGCTCCTACCTATCTTAAAGAATCAGTAAAAATTAAATGAAATAACATATTTGAAAGCTTTTTATCTAAAAAAATTATAAATTTATAGAGCATGATAATGATGATGATGATGAAGAGAATGATGCACAAGATACTTCTTCCAAGTAGAATTTTTAAGATATTTGTTGGTTTTACTTATATATCAAATTGAGAAAAGTTTTTATGGTATGAAATATAGACTATGATTTGTTCATGCATATTATATTTCTCAATACTATATTTGGGAAAAGGAAATGTGAATGTATAGAGAATAAAACATTTTTCTCTATGACGTTTTTTTTTTTCCTGAGAGACATTAACTGCAAAAATTCTTGTGAATTTTTGTCAGCATTCAAGTGTTTTTTCTTGACAATATCTACCCTCAAGGTACAGGATGAGGGAAGTTTGCAGAGAAACAGTGCACTTGAAAACATTGGGACAATGAGTAACATTTCTAACCAGGAGTCAGTAAGAAAGCAAAAAGAGAAAATAGGTCAGTTGACCAGGAAATAAAGAGAAAAACAAAAAAGTATATAGAAATATCAAGTGTATTATTCATCCTCAGAACATACAGAGGGAGCAAAAAGTAGTCAGGGATGAATTCAGAATTTGAAATGAAATATTTATAAAGAGGTTAGTTTTAGAAAAGCAACCCAAATAGGAGAAGTGAGGAACATGTAAGACAAAATACTGAACATAAAATTGTGAGAATCCATGTTTTATTGATAACTCCTTTCTTTTAGTTTCCATGATCTCTTTATACAGAGTTAGATAGCCATGACTTTCCTTTCCTTTTTTGCTTAGATCACAGTAATCTTATTCTGTGATAGCTCTGAGAGCAAGAGATATTTTCTCCACACAACTCTTACATTTGACATTATTATATGGATGAGAAATCATATTAAAATATTTATTTTGATTTCACTGGAAGAACCATCTTTATATATATAGTCAGGGTTAAGGATAATTCAATAAATTTGCAAATGATAATAAAATGATGTTTGTAATTCTAAGAGATTCATTTTAAAAGAAAAATATATTTATATATCTATATCGATATACATATCGATATAGGTATATAAATATTGAAAGCATTTAAGTAGAATAAGGGGAAGATAGGGAGAGAGAGACACAGAAACAACCACGGAAAGGTACAGAAAGAGAAAGATGTCTTGTAACAATATCAGATAAGAAACTTTAAGAATTTAAAAATGGGTAACGAAGGAAAAAAAAAGAATAAGGGGAGATATGTTCAATATTTAAAGGAATGAATAGAACTGTCCCTCTGTGCAAAATTTAGAAAACAATCATGTGTCTTTTCCTTGCAACCTTATATACTCTTCTAGAAAGAAATTTAAACCCAATGTAGCATTGAAATTGGGAGAGGGGAAAGAGAAGAAGATCTTCTTTTTCCCTAGAACAGGGATGGAGAATGCCTAGTCTGTAGACCATATAACGACTTCAAAATCATTTGTTCTGGCCCTGCTAAGACAATTACAAGCAATGATAAGCTGAAAGCTAGGTACAACAACCTCCTACCCCACCCCTGCCATAGAGGGAGTTCAGCTTGTAATGCTGGGTGAAAATGGGCTAAATCAACATACTGCCCCCTTACTTGTGGAAATCAAGAACACACAGAGTAGACTATCATAATGCCATCTTGTGGCTACAAAAATGTTGAACTAAAATCAGCCCCCCTTATTGGTCTTAGTTATGGGTGTATGGGCATAAGGATACCTATGCTACTCTTTTACAGAACCCTTTGAAAGTCTACTAAGGCCTATGGATGTATTATTAAAATAATATTTTAAAAGCATAAAATTAAGTACATTGGATTAAAAGAAGAGTAATTGTAAAAAAAAAATGTTTATTAAGTGATTTGGGAAAAAAAAAAAACAAACATAAATCCCAGGCTAAGAATTCTGGAGTGATGAAAAAATAAATACTTTAAATCCTCTTCAAAACACTCTAAGCATTCCAGCATTGGAATAAGTACATATAAAACAACTGAAATCAGCCATTTTTTTTTATCTTGAGAAAATTGTCTTAATATTATTGAAACTATAGGAAATTGTTGAGATTTTTTTTTTAATTTTGCTTTTATATTTCTCATTGAATGGATAAATTGGATTATAGGAAAGAGGTATCTGATTGTTTTTTTCAGTTTTTCAAAGAAAGACAATCCCATTTATCCATAGAGTTATTTCATCTAAATCATGGTACCAATACCTAAAAGTAAGCTGCTACTGCCAGGAATGTTTTTTATCAGTATTATCAACACCATTGCCTTCTTACTGGTTTCTTTTCCAGTAGGGAATAGTAAATGACATCTGATGCCTTCGGAGAACATAGCTATACCTCTTCCTCTTCTTTTCCCCTTACTTTTTCTCTTAGGCCCAGTGCAGATACAAACTTTAAACATTATCAGAAGGCATAAGAGTTTATTCCAAGTTTTCCCATGTCTTCATTGGATAAAACAAACAAACAAAAATTACAGCAACAACAAAAAATTCCAAACCCCCAAATTCTCAGCAAAGATTCAGTCTACTTTTTTTTTACTTATGAGGACAATAATATAGGTGCATTCTATGACTTTCACCTAAATTAAATAAGATCACTGAACATAGTCCTAACATGAAATATGATTTCTGATGAAATGGTGAGTTCCATGTTCTTGAAGGTATTGTCAGAAACTGAGTATTCACCTCTCAAGAATACTCTACTAAGGAGTCCTGTTTTAGGGAAGTGGTTGACTTTGATGGCCTTATGTGAAACAATACAAATCATAAGCAATATGTCCAAGACATTCTGAGAATAATGTTTAGTCATTTTATTTTCTAAATTTATCCTGGGATCAGGGTACTATATTTCAAAGCATGGACAGTCAGCTTTAAAATAACGTGGTTCAATATACAAATTTCCGAATAGGAATAAACTTATAATGGTTCTGTTCATTCTTATCAACTCTTAACTGTTATGATCTATTCTCAAGCAAATTATGACTCTCCACTTACCAATTTAGTCTGTATTGTGCTATCATTTTCATATAATTAGCTATCATTTGAATTTTTTTACCCTGCTACCCCAACTTCATCCCACAAGATTATAAGTTCCTTTTGGGGAAGGGCTAATTGAAGTTTTGTCTCTGTAACTCCTGTCCCTAGAAGAGAATTTTACATATTGTACTGGATTAAAAAATGTTTCAGTTGCACTGAATTGAACTACATCCAATCACACCTATCTGCCCACTTATATACACCCACCTACCCATCCAACCACACATCCACACACCCACAAAAAGATAGGTATACACACACACACACACACATACACACACACACACACATTTTCCTTGTTAATGTGAATCTTATCTATGAAGCCATACTTTAAAGATCATTTTGTGATGTGGAAAGGTTTAAAACCCTTTAAAAATGAGAAAGACCTTGATAAAAATCACTGTTTATCATGTTCTCCACTGGACAAAATGTCAGTTTGGCAAATATTGTTGTTTCAAAGCCTTTAAAAATTTTACATATAATAAAGTTTCAGTGAAACTTTACTCAAATGCATTTTTCAATGAAACTTTACTCCATGACTTAAAAAAAAAAGTGCATTCGAGTATATCCTCAACTCAAAAGAAATCCTAAGGATTATAGAGATATATCATAATTATGATATCTCATAAGAATTTTCTAGATTAATTCAGCGTCTAGACATTTTATCATTCAAACATTTAATATGAAGATAGAGCAAATTTATCAAAACAATCAATTTGACATATGTATATATGATCTTTTAGGCAATCGTGTTGTACAGTAATATGCCTATTTTGCTCCACAAAAAAAAAAAAAAAAAACCAGCAGCTTTTCAAAGGGAAGCAAGCTGCAACGGGAAAAATCAATACATTATGCTTTTTGCAATATGACAATACTTATTGATTTTATGAAATGTTACTTTTTTTCCTGCAGCTTCATGTTTTCCATTTTTCATTTTTCTATTTCACTGTGCTTGCTAAACACCACCACTTTCCATGCTTTTCTTTCTTAATAATCTTTTGGTGACTTATTTGTTTTTATTGTAGCATTTAAATTCTTCAAAATAAAGAAAAAGTTAAAATATTGCTCTGAGTTCAATTATATACTTATTGACATTTTTGTTTTCTTTTGCTTTAAGTTTTGTTCTTTCTCTGTTGAGTGAATGTTAGAAATGAAATAGTTTTCTACAAAATTCAGGGTCCTTTGGAGGAATGGGATAAGCAAGATATATGGTATCTCAAGTTACATTTATGGCTTCCATTTTTGATGTGTTCCTTTATTTCTCTCCCACTTGCAACTTTAGACATGAAGGAGTTTGCCAATCTCCTTTGATTGGAGAATTTCCTCCAAAACCTGGGGATTTCTTATCCTGAAATATCTGCTCTGTCACAATAAGTCCTCTCCCTAGATGAGGTTTCAATTTTGGCTTATGTTTTGAAGATATTTTTAGGGCAACTAGTCCTCCTTTTCTCTGGCTATTTTCCTTAAACTGAAAAATTTGTCAGCAACCCTCCCCATTTTCTTTCTATTTTTCATTTTTCTGGTTTTCTAAGATAAAAACTTGTACTAAAAATCCTTCAAAGGCAATATTCTTTTCTTAGTATCAGAGGTGGAATGTTACAAGTAAATAAGAGTAAAAAGCCAATTCAACTGCCCTGTTGAATGTGTGGAGAGATAATATTGTTTAACAAGTTGGAAAGCCTGAGGCTGATTGAGAAGGTCTGGAAATGTCAAACAGAAGACTTTATTTGATACTAAAGGCAATAAGTATTTAGTTATGTGGCACAGTGAATAAAGTGTTGGGCATGAAATTAGGAAGACCTAAATTCAAACCTGCCCCAGATTTTGGTGTGTCATAATGGACAAGTCGAATGACATTTTTGACTCAGTTTCTTCATCTTAAAAATGAGCTGGAGCAGGAAATGGCAAATCAATCTAGTATCTTAGTCAAGAAAAACACAAAATGGGTCATGTACAATTGGACACAACTGAAAACAACTAAATGACAACAAAAGGAAAAAATAAAATAAAACGGGATTTATTTTGAAGGGCAATGAAAGGATCAGATTTGTGCTTTATGGTAGTTGAGTGGAGAAATGGAGAAGATTAGATTTTAAGTAATAAACTAATTATTGCTATTGAAGTTGTCTAGTTAAAAATTGAGGAACTGAATTCAGGTGTTGGTTTTTGAATCAAAAAGAAAAAGACACCTAAATTAAGTAACCATATTTCCTACAACTCCAGGCTACTTGAAGCATAGTAGGTACTTAATATATAAATTAATTTAATTAATTGATTGACATTTGAATTACCTGATATTTCTTAAT
The DNA here is from genome assembly GCA_023553655.1 of Myrmecobius fasciatus. Lineage (NCBI taxonomy): Eukaryota > Metazoa > Chordata > Mammalia > Dasyuromorphia > Myrmecobiidae > Myrmecobius > Myrmecobius fasciatus. Next base: position 11,850 of record JAJPUD010007015.1, read on the forward strand.
AAACAGGAAACAATTTTGACTTGTAAACTTTCCTATCATCTGTTATTAAAAAAAAAGAAAAATTATTTTCCTACTTTTCATTGTGTTACTGGCAACATAGAAAAATGGTAAATATTCCTGAGGATTAGGGGGAGACAGCCTTTCATACTTTCTACAATTTTCTTTTCTTCTAAAGGAGTGATTAAGATTCACCAGATGGCACTGTCTGCAAAGGTCACATGGTTCACCAGGTGGAAAAAAATAGGAAGTTGACACTTCTAATAAAAGATTTTTACCTAAAAACCAAACCATAAAACCATTCTTTGGTTATGTTAAAATACAGTAAAATTCATAAATACATTTGTGGAAGTGAAAGTTTCTGATGTGTGCTTTCATAAGTGTGGGGATCTCAAGACAAGGACACTTTTTCTATTGGTGCAGACCAGGGACCTTGTTTATAATTTATGGTCGCCCAAGGTTTAAGAGATGAAATTATCTTTTTGTGATTTTTATAGCTAGTAAACTAGAAAGATGATTTATCTTAGAGTAAGATGATCTGGCTTCAGATACAACTTGTAATATTATCTTTTACTTTGTTTTCATCTTATTACCTTTTTGATGAGGAAATTAATATTAAATTCATAACCCTAAATATCTTCATTTGCAGAATAAGAGGATCGAATCATTGACTATTGTAATAATCTGCTCATGCATTTTTCTGCTTCAAGTCATTCTCCTCCATTTGGCAGCTGAAGTGATTTTCCTAAAGCAAAGATGTAATTATATCATTCCCTTATTCAAGAAACTCTAGTGGCAACTTCCTCCTCCTCCTGCTCCTTTTTCTGTTTTCCTTCTCTTGCTCCTCTTCTTCCTCCTCATTTTCTTCTTTTTTAGAGGTATTTTGTACATGTTTTAATATTGTGAAACAAATATATAAAAGCACTCTGACAGCTACTTTATAACTTGGTATCACATTGGCATAAGTCGGAAACTTTGAGAGACAGAGCCAAGATGATGTAGTAAAGGCAGGAATTAATCCAATCTCTCCTCCAAACAACTACAAATTCCTTTAAATATTAATTATAAACAAATTTCAGAGCATCAGAACACCCCCCAAAAATATTTTCTAGCAATAAACAACTTAGAAGTTCAGCAGAAAAGATCTGTAACACTAGGGTGGGAGTCCAGTATGCAATCCTAACTCAGGCAACCCTGGGCCTAGCCAATTACTGTCCCCATACCAGCAACTAGAAACAAGTGTAGAGACCATTATAAAGATAATTTTTGGGTGGGATATGGGAAAACTGAGGCACTAATGTGTTGTAGGTGGGCTTATGAAATGATCCAACCATTCTGGAGAGTAATTTTGAACTATGCCCAAAGACCTATCCAGTTATGCATTTTCTTTGACCCAGCAGTGCCTTTACTGGGTCTGTGTTCCAAAGAAATTGTAAAGGAACAAGAACCCACATGTACAAAAATGTTTGCAGTAGTTATTTTTTAATAACAAATATTTGGAATATAATAGATGGCTATCAGTTGGGGAATGGCTGAATAAGTTTTAGTATATCCTTGATACTCTTGCTTTTTGGTTCCATCCATCCTTTGGTATCTCTATCTTCATTCTAGATTCAGTTCAATATCTTCATTATGATATTTTCCTGATTTCCCCGAAGTTTCAAACATATGTTCTATTTTTATTTATACAAATAAATATTGTTTTCCCTGACATAATTATCTAACCTAATAAATTTCTTGAGAGAAGAAAGTGCTTTGTGTGTCTTTTATCATCCATACTTGGTATAAAATGGATACATATAAAAAAGGCTTTTTAATACCTAATGGATTGCATCACTTGTTTCTCACAATAGTGCTATGTGTTACTGTTATTGCACTCATTTTTCAGTGAAAGAACCTAAAGTTCATAGAAGCTCAGTGACTCACCCAGGCTAATATAGTTAATAAATGTCTAAGGTATAACTTAAACATAGATCTTCCTATGTAGTAGAGAAATAAAATTAATAATAATTGAAACATAATTACACAAAAATTATGTCTGACATAATAAACATTTAATAACTGCATATTATATATTATCTACAATGTAAGTTGTAGCTATACACTTAACAATAGAAAAAATGGAGGAGTTGGATGAGCCACCCACCAAACTACATAGACACTGGAAATATATTCATAAAGTACTATGTGAATTAATTAGCAAGATTTGATATATTCTTATTCTTCTTGACTAAGATCAGAACTGGCATTGGGATGCATTCTACTTCTACTCATTATTGCTACATCATGGCAGAAAATTAACTTCTTTTTTTTCCATTGATGCTGAAAAGGTAACTTGTAACCTACTTTCCTAATCTGACTGTTCTTACCATGCCATAGTATCACAGAACTCTATGTTTCAAAGTTCTTTAGAAAAAAAAAAGGACTACATATAAGCTGATTATGTGTGGAACTGACAGTTTTCTGAGGCAAAGATGTGAACAATATTTTACAACCATAAGGGCATTACTTGACAGTAACAAATGAACTTTTTGATAAGAGATGTCTTGTAGGAAAAGTAAATACAATGATCTACAGGTTGTAAGATGATATTCATCAACTGCCCCAATTAGCTACCAAGCATCTGGGCACATTTCATTTTAGTTTATTTTAGTGGAAAAATATGACTCACCAAATACATTCAAAGGAGTGCCAAGCTCTCAAAATTAATCATGATGTGGTGATTTAAAAAAGAAAAAAACAGAACAAATTAATGATGTGATGGAATCATCACAAATATATGACCCCATCACAATTTCTCCTAGGCTGTGAAGCTTAAGGTGAGTGGAAAAATTCACAGCAAGTACAGATCTATAACGTGTCAGTTCACAATGAATTCATTGTCAATTTATTCTAAGCACAATTAAGTGAATAATTACACAAGAGTAACCTTCACGATGGGAAGTTTTTCAATAAAGTTGCTGTCATAAGTGATATAAAGATTAAGCAGAGAGGAGGATGACTTTGATGTCAAATTGAATCAGAAAAAATAATATTTTTGTGCCCGGTTAGAAACTTTTAGAATCCCAGAGAAAAACAATCAGGATAGACTAAGACAAGCAAAATGAGAAGAGGGATTAGATGCATTTAGGGCTATCATGGCAGTTTATGTTAAATCATGAACAGACAATAAGATGTTTTTCAATTGGGACACTTTTAGTCAGTTTGATCTACTATAGCAATTAATATTATAAGGGATACTGAGTCCTCAACTGACTTTACAATTTTTAATGCAAAATTGAGTTATTCTATATTCATTTGAAGATTTTCATTGCATGAATTGAGTATGCATTAGATTCCCTAAAACAATGAGAATGTCTACTTAAAACTGACTTAGTCAGTCAACCAGGATTTATTTTGCACCTATTATATGCCAGACACTGTGTTGCAATAGTCACTTAAGGAAGTTGCAATCTAATGGGGAAATGCATGTAAATGACTATAGTCAAACAAGATATATGCAATATAAATTGAAAATAGTTTCAGAAAGAAGAACAATTTAATTTGCAAATAAGAAGGAAAGAAGAGACTTCTTACAGAAGGCAGAATCTTGAAGGTATCTATATGAGTTATGAGGCAGAGAAACAGACAGAGACAGAGACAGATGGGCAGACAGAACTTCTGACACAGTAAACAACCAGAATAACTGTTCAGAGTTCAGAGATAAAGTTTGTAAAAAAGTAGAACAAAGAGGCTACTACTACTGGATGGCAAAACAAATCATAGCAAATAAGGTATAAAATGATTAGAAAAAGTAAGAGGACTGATTTTGAAGAGCTTAAAAGCTAAATACATTATTTTTTGTTTGATTCTAAAGTTAATATCAACAACTTTAGTTTATCGAATAGAAGGTTATATACTGAGCATTTACAATGTATAATTATTCCAAATGAAGCTGAAAAAGAATATAAAGTCCTCCAGGACTCTAGTTGAGGAATCAGAGCATAAATTTGCAAAATATCAGTGGATTCATAGTCTCTTTGATATGATTATTTCTTCCACTCATTCTTTAGGAGAGATAGAAATGAAAGAGGTGCACTAATAAAATAAGAATTGTATTTTCTTTCAAAGTACTTGCATAGATTTACTAGCTCTGCACCATTGCTAATCTCTATGACTTTGTATAAATCATTTAAAATCTCTAGGAAATTCTTAATCAAAAATATTTTTTCACAATCAAAAAAAGAAAGACTTAGATAAAATGACATTTAAAATTTCTTACAATCAAAAATCTTCCCTAATATTTCATGGGACAAGATTGAAACATTAATAGACAGAATTCATAAAGATAGAAATAGAAAAGGAAATTTCAGTTTACATGACTTTACTGTGGTCTGAAGTAAGATCATTAAATATGGTAGCTTAGATTGTTTCAAAAACTTGCAAATTGACTTGTACTAGTCCTATTTGTGATGTTTTTAGTAAGACTCATTCTTCATAGGAAAACAATCAAACATAAAAATCTTTGAAGATTATAAAGTGAACCACTATGCTGTTTATTTCCTTTAGTACTCAGCCTGATTGGGATTATTAAATACAACAAAGGAGGAAAGTTATGAGAAGAATTTTTTTTTTTTTTTACATTTGGCCAATTATATGTTTTCAGGAATTGTTTTCTTCAGGCAATTTTTAACCTTCATTTTCCAACTTATTAATTCTCTTGCATACCTCTCATTTCTTTTCTACCATTTCTCTTATTTGACTTTTATAATAATTTTTGAGCTCTTTCAGCTTTGTGCTTGAGACCAATTCATATTCACCTTTGAAGTTTCATATGTAGGCATTTTTTCCTCTTCTCAGTTGGTATTTTGTTCTTCCTTGTCACCAAAGTAGTTTTTTATGGTCAAGGTTCTTTTTTGTTTCTTGCTCATTTTTCCTTCTTCTCCCCTTCCTTCCTTCCTTCCTTCCTTCCTTCCTTCCTTCCTTCCTTCC
>JAJPUD010007015.1:24863-36087 GCA_023553655.1 Myrmecobius fasciatus
TCATTATAGGTTTTCTTTGCCTCTACATGTGATGTAATTTCCCTTATTTTACCTCCTTTTCCTCTTCTTCCAGTGTTATCCCTTTCCTACCTCTAATTTCTTTTTCAGTTTATCATATCATAATAATCATAAAATCACAATAATCATATCATTATAATCATAAAATCACAGTAATCATATCTTAATCATAATGTAATAATAGATTCATAAAATCAACACTCATTCTATAAGTATCTATAACATAAATATAGTTCTCAAGACTTTTTTTTTTTCCTTTTTACCTTTTTATGTTTCTCTTGTGTTCTGTGTTTGTAGGTCAAATTTTTTGTTCAGTTCTGTTCTTTTCAGTAGAAATAGGTGAAATTCTCCTATATCATTGAATGACCATCTTCTTCCCTGGAAGATAATGTTCATTCTCGCTGGGTAACTTATTCTTGGCTGTAATCCAAGTTCCTTTGCCCTTCGGAATATCTGATTCCAGGACCTTCAATCCTTCAAAGTAGAAGCTTCTAGGTCCTGTGGGATCCTAATTGTGGCTCCCCGATATTTAAATTGTTTCTTTCTGGCTTCTTGTAATATCTTTCCTTGGTATGATAGTTCTGGAATTTAGCCAGGATATTTCTGGGGGACTTAATTTTTGGGTTTCTTTCAGGAGGTGATCAGTGGATGGTTTCAAGGAGTATTTTGCCTTCTGGGTCTAAAATATCAGGGCAGTTTTCTTTTATGATTTCCTGTAAGATAGTGTCTAGGTTCTTTTTTTCATCATGGCTTTCAGGAAGCCCTATAATACTTACATTGTCTCTCCTAGATCTATTTTCCAGGTCAGTTGTTTTTCCTAGGAGATATTTCATGTTTTTCTCTATCTTTTCATTTTTTTGTTTTTGTTTGACTGATTCTTGAAGTCTTGATGAGTCATTCATTTCCAATTGTTCTATTCTAATTTTTAATGTCTTATTTTCTTCAGTTACTGTTTTTAGTTTCTTTTGCAATTGACCAGTTACATATTTTTGTTCATTGCATTCTTTTTCCATTTTTTCTATTTAATTTTGCAGTGATCTCATTTTGTTTCCCCTTGTTTCTTCTAACTCTCTTTTAAGATCCTTTATGTAATCTTCAAAGAAAGCCTTGTGATATGGAGACCAGTTTATGTCTCTCTTTGGGGCTTTTTCTGGAGTTGCTTTACCTTTAGTGGCCTCAGGATTTGAGGTCTATTCTTCCCTCTCTCCATAAAAGTTGTCTATGGTGAGAGCTCTTTTTGGTTTTTTATTCATTTTTTTTAAAGGTATGAGGTCTGTTTAGGGCAAAGGTGGGACAGCTGCTTTAATTTGCCCTGGGGCAGTTCTGCTGATTGAGTTATTTCAGGTACTGGGCAGTTCTGCTGATTGAATTATGTCAGGTGCTGGGCAGTTCTGCTTTAATTCACCCTGGGGCATTTCTGCTGATTGAATTATTTCAAGGACTTTGCAGCTACGCTGATTGAATTATTTCTGGTGCTGATCAGTTTATTGATTGATTGATCACCCTAGGTTGTTGTGTAATGGCAGCTAGGTCCGATGCTCATCAGGGGTTCAGTGGTTCACAATCTATCCCCCACAAAAGGCAGACCCCCCAAACCACCTGCCCACAATCAGGACAGATTGGCCCAAGAGGCCCCCAGAAGACTCCCAGGTGTGTGAAAAGCACAATGCTCCCACTCCTGTTCCGACTCCTGTTCCAGCTCCCTGCTCCAGCTCCCTGCCCCAGTCTGCCTGTGCTGCAGTCTGGGTTCAGCAGACCACCCCCCTGCCCAATTAAAACAGACCTGTTTTGAGGTTCTTCCAGAGTATCTTCTTCTAGAATCGTGTTGTCCTCCAGATATTGTGGATTTTTTTTGCTTCAAAATCAGTCTAGAGGCTTCATATGTTGTTGGTTTGAGGGAAGGTTAGAGGAGGTTACAGAGACTCCTGTCTGATCTCCGCCACCATGGCTCCCCCCCCCAGAAGGAAGGTCCTTTATTATATTAATTTAAAAAGTTTTCCGTCATGATCTGAAAAAAATGCAGGAAGGCAGAAATAATAAATGCATTTTTTCAGATCATGACGGAATAAAAATCCCATGCAATATAAGGCCAGGAGAAAATAGACCAAAAAGCAATTGGAAACTAAATAATTTTATCCTAAACAACAAATGGGTGAAACCATTCTGGAGAGCAATTTGGAGGTATGCTCAAAAAGTTATCCAACAGTGCATACCCTTTGACCCAGCAGTGTTTCTACTGGGCCTATATCCCAAAGAGATTTTAAAGGAGGGAAAGGGACCCACATGTGCAAAAATGTTTGTGGCAGCCCTTTTTGTAGTGGCAAGAAACTGGAAATTGAAAAGTTGCCCATCAATTGGAGAATGGCTGAATAAATTATGGTATATGAATGTTATGGAATATTATTGTTCTGTAAGAAATGACCAATGGGAGGATTTCAGAGAGGATTGGAGAGACTTGCATGAACTGATGCTGAGTGAAATGACTCAAATTTATAGGAAGTCAAGCCATTCTGAAATCGGTAAATGTTCAAAGGGTATGAACAGACAATTTCCAGATGAAGAAATTAAAACTATCTCTAGTCATATGAAAAGGTGTTCCAAATCACTATTTCTCAAAGAAATGCAAATTAAAAGACCTGTGAGATACCACTATACACCTGTCAGATTAGCTTAGATGACAGGAAAATATTATGAATGTTGGAGAGGATGTGGGAAAACTGGGACACTGATACATTGTTGGTGGAACTGTGAATGGATACAACCCTTCTGGAGAGCAATTTGGAACTATGTTCAAAAAGTTATCAAACTGCATATCCTTTAAGTCAGCAGTGTTTCTACTGGGCCTGTATCCCAAAGAGGTCTCAAAGGAGGAAAAGGGACCCACATATGTAAAAATGTTTGTGGCAACCCTTTTTGTAGTGGCTACAAACTAGAAACTGAATGGATGCCCATCAATTGGAGAATGGCTGAATAAATTATAATATATGAATGTCATGGAATATTATTGTTCTGTAAGAAATGACCAGCAGGATGATTTCAGAGAAGCCTGGACAGACTTACATGAACTGATGCTAAGTGAAATGAGCAGAACCAGGAGATCATTATACATGGCAACAAGACTATATAAGATGGTAATTCTGATGGACATGGCTCTCTTCAACAATGAGGTTATTCAAACCAGTTCTAATTGTTCAGTGATGAAGAAAGTCATATACACGCAGGGAGAGGCCTGTGGGATCTAAATGTGGACCACAATATTTCATGCTTTCTGTTGATGTTTGCTTGCATTTTGTTTTCCTTCTCAGGTTTATTATTTTTTGTTTTCTTATAGATCCGATTTTTCTTGTACAGCAAGATAACTTTATAAATATGTATACATATATTTGGTTTGACATATTTTAGCATAATTAATATGTATTAGACTACCTGCCATCTAGGGGAGGAGGTGGAGTAAAGGAGAGAAAATCTTGGGGCAGAAGGCTTTGCAAGGAGCAATGTTGAAAAATTACTCATGCATATGTTTTTAATATAAAAACTTTAATAAAAAAATTAAAGTTTCCTTACTAAAACTTTGCTGTTATTATTTCTATGCTTGCATGTTATGCTCCCCTTTCCAATAATTTTAGATCTTAGTCTTTTGTCCTCCCTACTCCTGCTCCATTTCCCAAATCTAAGTAGTTCTAACACCTCTACTCATAACTCAAATGCTCTGCATTCTCATTTCTACCTTTTGATTTCTTTTGCTTCCTTTAAGTTCTAGGTACATTTTCTCCTATTAGATTTCCACATTTTCCTTTAATCCTAGTGGCTTCCCTCTACTAATTATCTCCAAATGATCTTTCAAATATCCTGTTTGTACCTAATAATTTTCCCCATTAAATGTGAGGTCCTTGAAATCTAGTACTCTCTTTTTCCTTTCTTTGTATCCTTACTTAAGACAGTGACTGGCACATACAGTGTCACTTTTTGTTTTGTTTTTGTTTTTATTGACCATGTCAAAAATGTGTTTTATTTCACTATTTTGAATATATTCCCTCTATCAGTAGAAGAATGGCATAATACATCATTTATCCTCTGGAAACACTGTTGGTCATTACACTCGCTGTTCAAAGTTTTAATTGTTCTACAATTGTTTTTCTCTATAGTTTTTGTTATTTTATAAATTCTTCCTCCAGATCAGTTCATTAAATTCTGTATCAGTTTATGAAAGCTCTCCATGAATTTCTGTGAAACCCTTTTATCCTTTTTGTTGTTTTAATAAAATTGTATTTATATGTCAAAATAAGTCTAGTAATTCTCCAAATTATTAAGCATGAGTTTGCTTTCTTTGATACCACAAAAACAGGTGTTATAAATTTTATTTTTGTATGGTTGTTCAGATTTCCCGCCCCCTTACTTTAATTTATTTGGAATATAAACTTCTCAAGCTTTGTAGAATAGAAATTAGTGGGTCAAAAAGTTTATGTTTTATTGAATATTTGAAAATATTTGCAAATTCTTTACCAGAATGTTTTAACCAAATCATCCATCTACATTCAACATAAATATTGAAATTAAATTATGATCTATGGAAACTATGCTCAATAATGAAATTTTCCACTTTATTGCTCTTAACAAACTGTTTTGCTTTCTTTGTCTTTTCTCATGATTGCATTTCCTACTTTATAGAATTTATCTGAAATACATTTTGCTTCAACTTCCTTCAACTATGTGAATTTTTATGCTTCAAGTGTTTCTTATAAACATATTACTGGATTCTTCTTCCTAATCCATTATTTGCTTCTTCCTTTTTATAGATGAGTTTGTCTTTTACATTTACAATTGTTAATTTTATGTTTCCCTATGCTCTATTTCCTATTAAAGGAAAAACAACAAGTATCTTTGACACTCACTCCACTCTTCACAAATAAAAAGTCATCAGGAGTGAGTCAACATTGCAACTTATGCTTGATATAATCTACTTCTACTTTCCTCTACCTTTCCCAGATTTCAAATGCTACTTCTTACTGTTTGACTGCGCTGAGTTTATGTTGCATAATTTCAATTGGGTTGTCACTGCTACAATCTCTTTACACACTACAATTGAATCAATGTCTTATTGATCACAGTAGATTTTTCAAATCTCCCATAATAACCCCATTCAGCTGTGAACTTTACATCCTATTTCACATAGGAAATTAAGGCACATATAGTTGTTAACTAAATGTTTATTGACTCACTAACTGACTGGACAACTAATTAAATTACATACGAGATTAATCATTCCTTTTTACCAGAAGTGACAAGCAAACAGCTGCTAGGCTACATGTAGTCCATCATACTTCCAAAAGCAGTTAAACTAGATCAAAACATAATTGAAAAATATTTTACAAAATAAAGCATATGTAACATCATATTTTAAAATTAAGTCAATATGTGGCCTGTCCCTATTAAGCAGTTTCCATTTCTTTCTGAACTTGACATCATTAATTTAGACCTTTCTTCAATACCCTACTCCTCCTTCAAAAAATTTGCCATAGTTGTTAAATTTTCTAATTGCAGCATGAAAAGAACTACAAGATACTCTTAGAACTCTTACAAGATACTCTTGTAACTTTGGATTCTGAGGAGACATCAGAAATTATATTGCTCAACTTTTCAATTTTCCAGTGAATAAATCTAATAAAACTTTGTGGAAAAACTTTGTTTCATTACTAATGATTATCTTCTGGGTAAATCAAAAAGCAAGACATGGGCATAGTTCGGTGGCTTATTATCACCCAGCATCATGGCAACATTGAATGAAAAAGAAATATCATCATCTCTAGAATCAGGAGAACTCAATTTAAATCATATTGTAATAGTTTTTTCCATATGACCATGGAATAATCCTGTAAATGCTATGAAAGAATAAATGAACAAGCATTTCTTATGATTTTTATGCCAGATACTATGGTAAGCTTTAACAACAACAACAAATTAGCAACACACAAATGGAATAGATTTTGTTCTCAAAGAACTTATTCTAATAATGTATGGCTACAATTATGTGGAAGTATCCACATCTTGTCCTCTTAATACCTGCCTCATTGCTATAAAGTGTTGTATACTTAACAGCAGTCTATAAATATTGGCTATTAAAAAAGAAAAGCTCAGTAATGCCACCTTTCTATATGAAGGTAAGTAGTTATAGGAAACTTTAGAACTGAAAATTTATATATCTCAGATTTATGGAGCTTTTTTTAGGGGGTGGGTAAAGAAAAAATTGTTTTAATACAATTAAAATTTTACTAAATTTTCTTCATAAACAGGAATTATGCTGGTGTTGGGGCTGCAAATTAAAAAAAAAAAACATCCTTGTCCTTAAATAGTTTTCATTCAAGTAAGAGATAAAATATAAATAGATTTTTTAAAAGTATATAATGCATACAAATTGAGCACAAAACATTTTGGGACAGTTACAATTAGCAGACTAAAGAAAGTTATTTTACAGAAGATTGTACTTGGGCCAAGTTTGAAGGAAACTTTTCATTCTTTAAAAAAAAAGTTATAATAGGGGTAGCTAGATGGCACAGTGAATAGAGCACCAACCCCAAAGTCAGGAAGACCTGAGTTCAAATCTGACCTCAGACACTTAATACTTCCTAACTGTGTGACCCTGGGCAAGTCACATAACCCCAATTGCTTCAGAAAAAAAATAGGTTTTTTTTTTTATTTTTAAAAATACATTAAAAAAGATAGTTTACATCATTCATCCTGGTAAAACCTTTTGTTCCAAATTTTTCTCCCTCCCTCCCCACTTTCCCCTTCTTGTAGATGGCAATCAATCCAATATAGTTCAAATATGTATAATTTTTCTAAACATTCCCACATTTATGATGCTGTGCAAGAAAAATCAGATCAATAGAAAACAATAGTAGCAAAGTTCAACTGGAAGAAGAAAAGATCAAGAATTTCAAGGGAATTAATGAAAAAGAAATGCTGATGAAGGTGGCCTAGCTGCACCAGATCTAAAATTATATTATAAAGCAGCAATCATCAAAACCATTTAGAATTGGCTAAGAAATAGAGTTGTCATTCAGTGGAATAGGATAGGATCATAGGACAAAATAGGCAATAATTATAGCAAGCTAGTGTTTAACATATCCAAAAACCCCAGCTTTGGGGATAAGAACTCACTATTAGACAAAAACTCCTGGGAAAATTGGAAACTAGTATGGAAGAAATTAGAACTTGACCCATACCTAACACCACATACCATGATAAGATCTAAATGGCTTCATGATTTAGACATAACGAGTGATATTATATGCAAATTAGAGGAACATAATATAGTTTATGTCTCAGATCTGTGGAGAAGGAAGGAATTTGTGTCCAAAGAAGAACTGGAACTCTTAATTAAACACCGGATAGAAAAATTCAATTATATTATATTAAGTTAAAAAGTTTTTGTACAAACAAAACCAATGCTGACAAGTTTAGGGGGGAAGCAATAAATTGAGAAATCATTTTTACATTTAAGGCCCTCATTTCTAAAATATATAGAGAATTGACTCAAATTTATAAGAATTCAAGCCACTCTCCAATCGATAAATGGTCAAAGGATATGAACAGACAATTTTCAGATGAAGAAATTAAAACTATTTCTAGTCATATGAAAAGGGGCTACAAATCACTATTCATCAGATAAATGCAAATTAAGACAACTCTGAGATGCCACTACACATCTATCAGATTGGCTAACATGACAGGAAAAGATAATTATGAATGTTGGAGGGGATCTGGGAAAATTGGGACACTGACACATTGTTGGTGGAACTGTGAATGGATCCAACCATTCTGGAGAGCAATTTGGAAGCTCAAAAAGTTATCAAACTGTGCATACCCTTTGACCCAGCAGTGTTTCTATTGGGCCTACATCCCAAAGAGATCTTAAAGGAAGGAAAGGCCCCCACATGTGCAAGAATGTTTGTGGCAGCCCTTTTTGTAGTGCCTAGAAACTGGAAACTGAAAGGATGCCCATCAATTGGAGAATGGCTGAGTAAATTATGATATATAAATGTCATGGAATATTATTGTTCTGTAAGAAACGACAAGCAGGATGATTTCAGAGAGGCCTGGAGAGATTTACATGAACTGATACTAAGTGAAATGAGGAAAACCAGGAGATCATTATACACGGCAACACCAAGACTATGTGATGATTAATTCTTATGGATATGGTTCTCTTCAACAATGAGATGTTTCAAACCAGTTCCAATTGTTCAGTGATGAAGAAAGCAATATGCACTCAGGGAGAGGCCTTTGGGATCTGAGTCTGGATCACAACATAACATTTTCATGCTTTCTATTGATGTTTGCTAGTATTTTGTTTTCAGTCCCAGATTTTTTTCTTGTAGATAAGATTTATCTTGTACATTAAGATAATTGTGAAATTATGTATACATATATTCAATTTGTCATATATTTGAACATCATTAACATGTACTGTACTACCTGCCATCTAGGGGAGGGGTTGGGGGGGAAGGAAAGAAAAATTTGGAATAGAAGGCTTTGCAGAGGTCAATGTTGAAAAATTACCAATGTATATGTGTTGCAAATGAAAAGTTTTAATAAAAAAAGAAAGAAAAATCAGATCAAAAGAAAGAAAATAAGAAAGAAAAAACTTGCCAGCAAATAAAAAAAACAATGATAACAAAGGTGAAAATGTCATGCTGTGATTCACACTCAGTTTCTATAGTCCTCTTCTCTGGAAACTGATAGCTCTTTCTAACACAATTCTTTTGGCATTGCATTGAATCATCTCATTGATGAAAAGAGACAATTCCATCATCATTGATCATTACAATCTTGTTGCTATATATGATGTTCTCATCATTCTACTCACTTTCCTTAGCATCAGTTCATATATGTCTTTCCAGGCTTTTCTGAAATCAGTCTGCTCATCACTTCTTATAGAAGAGTAATATTCCATTACATTCATATATGATAGCTTGTTCAGGTATTTCCCCAATGATAGACATCTGCTTAATTTCCACTTTCTTGCCATCAAAAAAGAGCTGCTACAAATATTTTTGTGCACGTGGGTCCTTTTCCTTTTTAATTATCTCTTTGGGATACAGACTCAATAAAGATACTGCTGGATGAAAAGATATATACATTTATTTATTTATTTTAGGACTATGGGCATAAGAGCCTTTCATTTAAGCAGAAATAAAGTGGGAGACCATTTCAGAGCATTATGGAGCAATCTATTTAAAAGTCCAGAAGTATAAAATGAGATATCCTAAATAAGCAATGATATTTAGGCAAAAAATGATAAGTTTTTTTTAATCTTCTCATCAAAATCAACTTGTATCATCCCATCAGAGTCAAGCCATACTCTATGTGGAAGTATATACCTTCTAATGGTCTTAAACTATATACAGTTTCTAAGAGTTACAAACATCATCTTCCTATGTAAGAATATCAATAGTTTATTGAAAAAACAAGTTTATTTTTTTTCTTTTGTACTTACCTTTTTATGGTTCTTTTGAGTCTTGTATTTGATGATCAATTATTTTGTTCAGTTCTGGTCTTTTCATCAGAAATGTTTGAGAGTTCCCTATTTCATTGAATATCCATTTCTTCCCTGAAAGATTATTTCATGTTAAAATTGCATAATCAACTGTAGTTCTGGTTGTGACTCCTCAACATTTGATTTTTTTTCCAGGATACTTTCAGTATTTTATCTTTGCCCTTTGAGTTCTAGAATATAATATTCCTGGGAGGTATTTTTATTGGGGGTGAGGAATTCTTTCAGGATGTGATTGGTATATTCTTTCAATGAATATTTTACTATTTCTTTCCAGGATATCAGATCAGTTTTTCTTGAAGGTTTCTTAAAAGATGTCCAGAATCTTGCTATCCTTCTCCTTGTCTCCCTTCGTCCCTCCTTCCATGACTTCCCCCTTCTCCTTTTAGTTAGTCCAATAACTCTTAAATTATATCCCTATGAACTTTCTAATTCATTTTTTCAATGAAATAGCTTACATTTTCTTTGATTTTTCATTCTTTTGATTTTGCTTGATTGATTTTTGATGTCTCAGTATTATTAGTTTTCACTTGCCCCATTTTAATCTTTAAAAATATTATCTCAATTTAGCTTTCATAATCTCCTTTTACATAAGGCCAATTCTGCATTTTAAGCAGCTATATTTTTCAGCAGATTTTTAAATATCCATTTTCATTTAATCATTTCTACTTTTTAAAAAATTTTATTTGCATAACATATGTGTGGGTAATTCTTCAACAATAACCCTTACATAGCTTTTTTTACAAATTTTTCCCCCCAAGTCCCCGCCCCTCCCCTAGATGGCAGGATATCCACTACATGTTAATTATGTTAAAATATTGGCAAATCGAATATCTGTATACATATTACCAAACTTATCATTGTTATGCAAGAAAAATCTTATCTACAAAAAATTATATCAGATAAAGGAAACACAATGTAAGCAAACATCAATCAAGGAGTATGAGAATGTTATGTTGTGGTCCACATTTCACATCCCTCTCTCTGGGTGTATATGGCTTTCTTCAGTGAAAAATTGGAGGTGGTTTGAAACATTTCATTATTGAAGAAAGCCATGTCCATCAGAATCGATCGTCATATAGTACTGTTGTTGCCGTGTATAATGATCTCCTGGTTCTGCTCATTTCACTCAGCATCAGTTCATGTAAGTCTCTCCAAAAAGGGCTGCCACAAACATTCTTGTACATGTGGGGCCCTTTCCTTACTTTATGATTTCTTTGTGATATAAGCCCAATAGAAATGCTGCTGGGTCAAAGGGTATGCACACTTTGATAACTTTTTGAGCGTAGCTCCAAATTGTTCTCCAGAATGGCATCAGTGTCCCAGCCCTCCCACATCCCCTCCAACATTCATCATTAACTTTTCCTGTCATTTTAGCCAATCTGACAGGTGTTAAGTGGTATGTCACTTGTCTTGATTTGCATTTCTCTGATCAATAGTGATTTGGAGTACCTTTTCATATGACCATAAATAGTTTTAATTTCATCCTCTGATAATTGTCTGTTCATATCCTTTGGACATTTATTGATTGGAGAATGGCTTGAATTTTTATAAATATGAGACAATTCTCTATATATTTTAGAGATGAGACCTTTATCAGAACCCTTAAATGTAAAGATGATTTCCCAATTTATTGCTTCCCTCCTAATCTTG
>JAJPUD010007015.1:41087-61658 GCA_023553655.1 Myrmecobius fasciatus
TTGCACATAAAAGAATCAATTACAAATATCAGTTAAATTTTTTTTTTCAAGTAACCTTACCAAGTTACAAATCACATTTATTATCATATTCCTTAAACCTGAAGCAAACAAATTGCCAAGTTTATTTCCATTTCTAAAGAAGCAGCTGAAAGTGGGGGGGAGTTAAATTTCACTCTTTGAGAAAGAATCTTCCCGTTTCTCCCTCCCCCATTCAGTTTTTACTTTCCTTAATTAACTTTTAGAATGCCAAATCCTTCTGTCTTTTCCCTTTTTCTTTTTCTAGGCTGTCTTTTACCTTTCTCAAACTGTCTTCTACAAGGCTGAGTTTGTTAGTATAAAAACAACATTCCTCAGCATACTTCTCCGGCTGTCTGTACCACAGCCTCCCCACGGGTCAAGGCCCCAACTCCCAGAAGGGGATGGTGACGAGGGGGCTTTCATCTCTGGGTCTCCGTATTCTTCCAAGTCCCAATTGGCCAGGGCTCCCAGAGCTAGCTTACAAAGGTCTGGAAAGAGTGTGGGCCACCAGGCCGTAGCTGTAGTTTTAGATGTGCTATACATAGTATCGCCCCAACCATTCATTACCATCCAGGTGTAGTTGAGGAGCTGATATGGAAAGTGGCCAGAGGTTGGACGGTAAACGAAGGTCAGGCCGAGGAGGATGCCAATGGTTGATGGCCTCATGTCGTTTTCTGCAATAAAGCACAATTAGAAAGCTTCTCAGGGGGATCCCCTGGGTGGATTATGAAGTTTTATCAGGCGTTCTGGGAGCCGTCTGGCGTTTTGGGCTTGTGTATCATAAATACAGGCGTGTCCTTTACCCCAGATGAGGACAGGGTTGGGACCCAGCCATCTATTGGACATTGGGTCCTTCCACATAGCCTGGGCATAGGTGTTGGCTGTGGATGAATGCCAGAGGCGGTCAGCAGCACATTTGCCATTAATATCATAGGAAAGGAAATTTAAAACAAACAATGCATGGTTCAGAAGGGTCTTAAAATTCCCTGCTCTGGGGTACAATATTTCTCCTCCTGATTGTAACTTGAAAATCATGTTTTTTAGTGTTTGGTGAGCCCTTTCGACAATACCTTGCCCTTGGGGGTTGTATGGAATGCCAGTAATATGTTTAATTTCCATTTGGGCGCAAAATTCCCTAAAGGCAGGACTGGTATAGCCAGAGTGAGGGAGCAGGGAGAGGCCGCGAGATTGTAGGGCAGTAACAAGCGCCTGGCAGATCCGAGAAAGCTGTTGTTCATCTGACCCAGCCAAAAGGATATTATCCATGTAATGGATAATATAGACCTCTGGGTGACTTAGCCTAAAGGGGTCGATAGTTTGAGCAACGAATTTCTGGCAAAGGGTGGGGCTATTGGCCATGCCTTAGGGGAGGACCCTCCATTGAAAGCGGGGTGAGGGACCCACAAAATTAACAATGGGGAGACTAAAGGCAAAACACTTACAATCATCTGGGTGGAGGGGGATGGAAAAGAAACAATTCTTCAAATCAATAATAACTTTAGAAAGCCCTCTGGGGATAGCTATGGGTGAGGGGAGTCCGGGTTGAAGTGCTCCCATGGGGACCATGGTCTTGTTCACAGCCCTGAGATCATGTAACAGGCGCCATTTCCCCGAACGTTTTTGTATGACAAAGATGGGGGTATTTCAAGGGGATGTAGAGGGCTCAATATTACCGGCAGCCAGCTGTTCCTGCACTAATTTTATGGCTGCGGATAGCTTTGTTGTAGGTAAGGGCGCTGGTCTACCCTGCATAAGGAGGAGGAATGTGAAGAGGGCTTGTGCTAAGAGGGGGCTGGGCAGGATCATTGTAATGGGCCGCCTCTTCCCCTAATTGTGCCGTGCCCCCAGGATCAAAAGCATCATTATCGGGCTTTCTAGTAAACTTTGGGAAGGTGAGGGAGTTAGATGTAGGGAGCTCCTCCTTGGGAAGAGAGGGGTAGAGGGATTCCTTGGGCGCAACGGGGCATGTCAATGACCACCGAGGGGGGTCTGTACGAGGCTTCTGGGCCACTGGTTTAAAAAGGACTGGGTAATTTTGGGAGTCTTCAGTAGGAGGGTGAAAATCAGGAAGTGGGGGGTATAGAGATGGAAAATGAGGGGTGCTGGTGTCAGAGGGCATTTGGATAACCACTGACGGTGATCGGGGAGGGAGGGGTTTTTCTGGGGTCATAGCAGTATCAGACAAATGAGAGGTTACAGAAGCGACTCGAGACAAGGGTTTTAGACAACACTCTGCCACAGAAAGAAGCCTCTGATTTTGTGAATCTTTATTGGTGGCCTCAACGATGTCTCTGATTATGCCCCAGTAGGAAAAAACTGTTTCTGGGACAGAATGTGGGCCTTCCTTTTGTAATTTAGTATTAAGATCCTTCCCTACTTTCTGCCATTTTTTGGGGTGGATTTCTGGCCCATTCACTATGAACCACGGGCAAACTTCATCTATAAATACGAAGAAGTTAACCAGATCTTTTCCTTTTACCCTTATTCCTCTCTCCCTGAAAGAGCGTTTAAGATCCTTAATAAAAAGAAGTTCCTTAGAGAGTTTATGGCCCATTCTAGAAATGTGGTGGATGAATCAACTTACCAAAGCAGGGGTCCGGCCGGACGACACAAATCCAGGGGTTCACGAACGCAGGGGTCCACCAGGTCGGGGGACCAATCCAGGGGTCAAAGACCAATCCAATGGATCCGGGGGGTCCACGAAGAACCAATCCAACGGATCTCGGGGTCCACGAGGGACCAATCCGACAAATGCAAATGCGGGGGTCCACGAAGGACCAATCCTGTCCACCAGGTCAGGGATCCGTTCCCCGAGCCTCACGTTTGGGCGCCACTTGTCCTGGCCAGCAGGACTTTAGTAATTCGCGGGGGCGAGGAGGACCCGACCTGAAGGGAGAGAATAGGCGAGAGAGACGAAGGAGACTACATGGCAGATGGAATAGTCTCGTTTATTGAAACAAAAGGCTGGGGTTAAATAGGCCAATGCCGTTCTGGATGAGGAGTTGCAGAAATGCGGAGGTGGTCAGATTTGCAGGTGGGGTTTGGGTAACCGGTGGGGAATGCAAGGACACGGGGGTTGAGCAGCAGGGTGAGGAATGCAAGGACACGGGGGTTGAGTAACAGGGAGTGGAAGGCACGGATATGGTCTGGCAGTCTCAAGGTGTAGTTAATCAATCAATCTAAAGTTCATGCATATGCTTGTCTTTTCTGTGTTTTCACATTCTCGGGCCCTGACAGGCTAGAAACTGGAAACTAAATGGATCCCCATCAATTGGAGAATTGCTGAAAAAATTATGGTATATGAATGTCATGGAATATTATTGTTCTGTAAGAAATGATCAGCAGGATGATTTCAGAGAGGCCTGGAGAGACTTGCATGAACTGATGTTTAGTGAAATGAGCAAAAGCAGATTATACGGCAACAACAAGACTATATGATGATCAATTCTGAAAGATATGGCTCTCTTCAACAATGAAATGTTTCAAACCAGTTCCAATTATTCAGTGATGAAGAAAGCCATATACACCCAGAGAGAGGGATATAAATGTGGACCACAACATAACATTTTCATGCTCTCTATTGATGATTGCTTGCATTATGTTTCCCTTCTCAGATTTTTTTTTCTTGTAGATGCAACTTTTCTTTCACAGCAAGATAATTGTAACAATATGTATACACATATTCAATTTGTCAAGTATTTTAACATAATTAACATGTAGTAGGCTTCCTGCCATCTAGGGGAGGGATGGGGGCTAGGAGGAAAAAATTTGTAACAAAAAGCGTTGCAAGGGTCAGTGCTGAAAAATTACCCATGCATATGTTTTGCAAATAAAAAGGTTTTAATAAAATAAAAAAAGAATCATTTTTTCCAAAGATATATCATACCTAACTTTTCTAAAATTTTATTTACTTCCTTAACTTCTTCCTTATTTATTTTGTCATTTGATTTATCTAGGTCTAAGAGAGCAAGATTGCCCTCCCCTACTAGTATAGTTTTCCTATCTCATTCTTCCTGCTGCTCTCTTAACTTCTCTAGGAATTTGGATGTTACACCACTTGGTGCATATGTTTTGTATTGATATTGATTCATTTTTATGGTATCCTTTAGTGAAATATAGTTTCCTTCCTCATTCCTTTTAATTAGATCATCTTTGTTTTTACTTGATCTGAGATCAGGATTACTACCCCTGCTTTTTATTTATTTTTTTTTTTAATTTTACCTGATGCATAATTGATTCTGCTCCAGCCTTTTATTTTTACTCTGTATGTAACATTCTGCTTAAAATGTGTTTCTTGCAAATAACATATTGTAGCATTCTAGCTTTTAATCCAGTCTGCTATGCACTTCTGTTTTATGGGAGAGTTCACCTCATTCACATTCACAGTTAAAATGACTAATTCTGTATTCCCGCCACTTATTTTCCTGTCATATTTTTTATCTTTCCTTTCCCCCTTTCTTTCCTCTCAGGGTTTTCTTCTGACCATCACTTCCCTCAAACAGCCCTCTCATTTCATAGCTCCTCTACCCTTTTTTAGTCTGTTTCCCCTTCTACTTCTGTTCTCCTTTCTATTAGCATCTTCCTTTCATTTCTCCTTTCCTCTTTTACTTCCATATAGGATGATAGAATTTTCTTTTTGAAACTTAATATGTGTTATTCTCTGAGTCAAATTTGATGAGATTAAGATTCACAGAATGTTTTCCCCCTTCCTTCTTTGCCTTGATTTTAATAGGTCTTTTTTGCATCTTCATGAGATGTCATTTACCCCATTTTACCTCTTCTTTCCTTTACTTCCAGTACAATCCCTTTTCTACTTCTAGTTTCTCTTTATATCATCAAAATTAAGTCAAATTATACCTATAACTCCTAAGTATACACCTGGCAGAGATCCAATTCTTTTTCCATACCATTTTGCAAAGATCTTATTTCCTTTCCCCATTTTTCTTCTAATTCTTTTTTAAGATCCTTTTTGAATTCTTCCAAGAGAGCCTTGTGAAATGAGGACTATCACATATTACCCTTTGGGGCTTCATCTGGAGCTGATTTGTCTTTATGATCCTCAGGGTATGAAGTCTATTTTTCTCTTTCTCCATAAAAGCTGTCTATGATCAGAGTTGTTTTTTGGTTTTTTGCTCAATTTAAAAAAAATGATGTCTCTTCTTAATGCAAAGGTGCTTTACTTTGTCCTGGGGTTGGTGTTGCTGACTGACTTCTGGTGCTGGGTAGGAATGAGCAGGTCCCTTCTTCCAGGTTTCAGAAGCTCACAGTTTGTCTTTTGTATTTGCTTTGGGTGTCTTATTCTGCTGATTCACTGGAATGTAATCAGGGCAGAGTAGCCTAGATTCCCAGGTATGCTGACTCTGCAACATTCTGGCTCCCTGTGCTGTGGTCTGGGTTGGCACCTTCTTTCCCTGCCTGATTGAAACAGACTTTCTTATGTATCTTCTTCTGGAAATTTTTGCAATCCAAATATTTGTGGTTTCTGTCTCTAAAAATGGTTCAGAAGCTTAATCTGCTGTTGATTTTAGTGAAGCCCAGAGAGGTTTAGGTAGAGACAAGTCTATTCTCTGTCATCTTGGCTCCACACCCAGAGATACAATTCTCAAGAGTTAAACATACCATTTTTCCCATATAGGGATGTAAATTTTTATTATTTAAAAGAAATATAGTTTTTCTTTCCTTTCCTTTTTACCTTTTTATGCTGGTCTTGGGTTCTTTATTTGAAGAATAAATTTTCTGTTCAGCTTTGGATTTTTCATCAAAAATAAATGAAATTGATCTGCTTTTTTATTAGTACTTTTTATTTGCAAAACATATGTGTGGATAATTCCTAAACATTTACCCTTACAAAGTTTTCTGTTACAAATTTTTCTCCCCTACTCCCTACCGCTCCCCTAGATGGCAGGATATCCACTACATGATAATTATGTTAGAATACTTAAGAAATCGAATATATGTATAGTTTTTGCATCATTTTTTGTGCAGGAGAAATCATATCTACAAGAAAGAATAATCCGATAAAGGAAACACAATGCAAGCAAACCTCAATAGAAAACATGAAAATGTTATGTTGTGGTCCACATTTCACATCCCTCTCTCTGGGTGTATATGGCTCTCTTCACCAAACAATTGGAACTGGTTTAAAGTATTTCATTGTTGAAGATAGTCATGTCCATTAAAACTGATCCTCATCTAGTATTTTTGTTGCTGTGAATAATGATCTCCTGGTTCTGCTCACTTCCCTGAGCATTAGTTCATGCAAGTCTCTCCAGGCCTCTCTGAAATAGTCCTTCTGGTCATTTCTTACAGAGCAATAATATTCCATAACATCCATATACCATAATTTATTCAGCCACTTTCCATGGATGGGCATCCATTCACTTTCCAGTTTCTAGCTAATACAAAAAGAGCTGCCACAAACATTCTTTCACATGTTGGGCCCTTTCCTTCTTTTATGATTTCATGGGGATATAAGCCCAATAGAAACACTGCTGGGTCAAAGGGTATGCATAGTTTGATAACTTTTTGAGCATAGCTCCAAATTCCTCTCCAGAATGGCTGGATCCGTTCACAGTTCCACCAACAATGTACTAGTGTCCCAGTTTTCCCATATCCCCTCCAACATTCATCGTTATCTTTTCCTGTCATTTTAGCCAATCTGACAGGTGTGTAGTGGTACTTCAGATTTGTCTTAATTTGCATTTCTCTGATATATAGTGATTTGGAGCACCTTTTCATATGATTATAAATAGTTTTAATTTCATCATCTGAAAATTGTCTGTTCATATCCTTTGACCATTTATCAATTGGAGAATGGCTTGAATTCTTATAAATATGAGACAATTCTCTATATATGTTAGAGATGAGACCTTTATCAGAACCCTTAAATGTAAAGATGATTTCCCAATTTGATGCTTCCCTCCTAATCTTGACTGCATTAGTTTTGTTTGTACAGAAACTTTTTAACTTAATATAATCAAAATCATCTATCTGGTGTTCAATTAGGAGTTCCAGATCTTCTTTAGACATAAATTTATTCCATCTCCACAGGTCTGAGAGGTAAACTATCCTATGTTTCTCTAATTTGGTTATAATATCACTCTTTATATCTAGAACATGAACCCATTTAGATCTTATCTTGGTGTGCGGTGTTAGGTGTGGGTCCAGCCTTAATTTCTTCCACACTAGTTCCCAATTTTCCCAGCAGTTTTTGCTGAATAGTGAGTTCTTATCCCAAAAGCTGGGATGTTTGGGTTTATCAAATACTAAACTGATAACATTATTACCTAGCTTGTCCTGATATCCTATTCTATGCCACTGATCGACTGCTCTATATCTCAGCCAGTACCAAATGGTTTTGATGACCGCTGCCTTATAATATAGTTTTAGATCTGGTACAGCAACACCTTCTTCATCTGTCTTTTTTTTTTCATTAATTCCCTTGAAATTCTTGACCTTTGGTTCTTCCAAATGAACCTTGCTACTATTTTTTCTAGGTCTGTAAAATAATTTCTTGGGAGTTTGATTGGTATGGCGCTAAATAAATAAATTAGTTTGGGTATTATTGTCATTTTTATTATATTTGCTCTGCCTACCCATGAGCACTTATTGTTTTTCCAATTGACTAGGTCTGATTTTATTTGTGTGGAAAGTGTTTTGTACTTTAGTTCGTAAAGTTTCTGACATTTTCTTGGCAGATAGATTCCCAAATATTTTATGCTATCATCCGTTATTCTGAATGGAATTTCTTTTTCTATGTCTTGCTGCTGAACTTTGTTAGTAATATATGAGAATGCTGATGATTTATGTGGATTTCTTTTGAATCCTGCAATTTTACTAAAGTTGTGAATTGTTTCTAGTAGTTTTTTAGTTGAGTCTCTAAGGTTCTCAGTATACCATCATGTCATATGCAAAGAGTGATAATTCGGTTTCTTCATTACCTACTCCCATTCCTTTTATCTCTTTTTCTTCTCTTATTGCTAAAGCTAACATTCTAATACAATATTAAATAGTAATGGTGACAGTGGGCATCCTTGTTTCACTCCTGATCTTATTGGGAATGGTTCTAGTTTGTCTCCATTACATATGATGCTTGCTGATGGTTTTAAATAGATGCTACTGATCATTTTAAGGAAAAGCCCATTTATTCCTATACTCTCTAGTGTTTTTAATAGGAAAGGGTGTTGGATTTTGTCAAAGGCTTTTTCTGCATCTATGGAGATATTCATATGGTTTTTGTTAGTTTGGTTATTAATATAATTGATTATGCTGACAGTTTTCCTAATATAGAACCAGCCCTGCATTTCTGGTATAAATCCTACTTGGTCATAGTGTACTATCCTGCAGATAACTTTCTGTAATCTTCTTGCTAAAATCTTATTTAAAATTTTTGCATCAATATTCATTAGGGAAATTGGTCTATTTTTTTCTTTCTCTGTTTTTGCCCTACCTGGTTTAGCTATCAGCACCATATTTGTATCATAGAAGGAATTTCATAGTATACATTCTGTCTCTATTTTTTCAAATAGTTTGTATTGTATTGAAATTAATTGTTCTTTGAATGTTTGGTAGAATTCACATGTAAAACCATCTGGCCCTGGAGATTTTTTCTTAGGGAGTTGATTAATAGCTTGTTCTATTTCTTTTTCTATAATGGGGCTTTTCAAATAATTTATTTGCTCTTCTGTTAACCTGGGCAATCTATATTTTTGTAGATATTCCTCCATTTTATTTAGATTATCGAATTTATTGGCATAAAGTTGGGCAAAGTAACTCCTAATTATTACTCTAATTTCCTCTTCATTGGAGGAAAGATCTCCCTTATCATTTTTGAGACTAACAATTTGATTTTCCTCTTTCCTTTTTCTGATCAAATTAATTAAAGGCTTATCTATTTTGTTGGGTTTTTTTTTCATAAAACCAGGTCTTAGTTTTATTTATTAATTCAATAGTTTTCTTATTTAAAATGTTATTAATCTCACCTTTTATTTTCAGAATTTCCAAATTGGTATTTGATTGAGGGTTTTTAATTTACTCTTTTTCTAGTTTTTTTTTAATTGTAACCCTAATTCATTGATCTTCTCTTTCTCTATTTTATGCAAATAAGCATATAGAGATATAAAGATACCCCTTATAACCGCTTTGGCTGTATCCCACAAATTTTGGTATGTTGTCTCATTATTGTCGTTTTCCTGGATGAAATTATTGATTGTGTCTATAATTTGCTCTTTCACCCATTCATTCTTCAGGATTAGATTATTTAATTTCCAGTTGACTTTTGGTCTATTTTCTCTTGGCCTTATATTACATGTGAGTTTTATTGCATCATGATCTGAAAAGGATACATTTACTACTTCTGCTTTTCTGCATTTGATTTTGAGGTTTTTATGCCCTAAAACATGATCAATTTTCGTATAAGTTCCATGAACTCCTGAGAAAAAAGTATACTCTCTTCTATCACCATTCAATTTCCTCCAGAGATCTGTCATAACTAACTTTTCTAACATTTTGTTTATCTCCCTAACTTCTTTCTTATTTATTTTGTGGTTTGATTTATCTAATTCTGAGAGAGCAAGGTTGAGATCCCCCACTAGTATAGTTGTAGTGTCTATTTCTCCTTGCATCTCTGTTAGTTTCTCCTCTAGGAATTTGGATGCTATACCACTTGGTGCATATATATTTAGTATTGATACCGCTTCATTGTCTATGGTACCCTTTAGTAAAATATAGTTTTCTTCCTTATCTCTTTTAATTAGATTTATTTTTGCTTTTACTTGATCTGAGATAAGGATTGCTACCAATGCTTTTTTTTTGTTCACTTGAAGCATAAAAGATTCTGCTCCAGCCCTTTACCTTTATTCTGTATGTATCTGTATGTTTTAAATGTGTTTCTTGTAAACAACATATTGTAGGATTCTGGCTTTTAATCCGGTCTGCTATCCATTTCCATTTTATGGGAGAGTTCATCCCCTTCACATTCACAGTTAAAATGACTCTATCTATATTTCCTGCCATCTTATTTACCCAAAGTTATATTTTTCTCTTCCCTTTCCCCTTACTCCCTTCCTCCCTTCCCAGTATTTTATTTTTGATGACCACCTCCCTCTAACAGTCCTCCCCCCTTTAGAACCCTCCCTCTTCTCCACACCTTTCACCTAATCCTTCTATTAATTTATCCCTTTCTTTTCCTCCTTTCCCTCCTACTTCCCTATACTGAGGGCCAAGTTTTTTCCTGAAATCAAATGCGTCTGATATACTCTTTTAGAGCCCATTCTAATGAGAGTAAGAATACTCATCACCCTCCCTTCTTTCCTTCAATTAGATTTTCTATGTCTCTTCATGAGGCTTTGCCTTATTTTACCTCCTTTTTATTTTTACTTTATTTTACCTCCATTCCCCACCTCCCCTTTTTTTACAGTATGATATACCTTCCACCTCTAATTTCTTTCCGATTATTATCAAAGTAAAATCAAATTATACCCCCATTCTTTAAGGATACCCCTAGTAGAGATATAGTTCTCGAGAGTTCTTTCCTTTTTATCTTTTTACGCTTCCCTAGAGTTCTGTGTTAGGAGGTCAAATTTTTTGTTCACATCTGGTCTTTTCATTAGAAATAGGTGAAATTCTCCTGTATCACTGAATGACCATCTTCTTCCCTGGAAGAGGATGCTCATTCTACCTGGATAGCTTATTCTTGGCTGTAATCCAAGTTCTTTTGCCTTTTGGAATATCTGATTCCAGGCCCTTCTATCCTTCAATGTGGAAGCTGACAGATCGTGTGTAATTCTAATGACAGTTCTTTGGTATTTGAACTGTTTTTTTCTAGCAGCTTGTAATATCTTTCCTTGGTGAGATAGTCCTGAAATTTGGCCACGATATTCCTTGGGGTTTTAATTTTGGGGTCTCTTTCAGGAGGTGATCGGTGAATTCTTTCAATGCCAACTTTGCCTTCTGATTCTAAAACATCAGGGCAATTCCCTTTCATGATTTCTTGGAAGATAGCATCAAGGTTCTTTTTTTCATTGTGACTTTAAGGAGTCCAATAATCCTTAGATTGTCTCTCCTGGATCTGTTTTCAAGTCAGTTGTTTTTCATATTTTATATTTTCTTCTATTTTTTTCATTCTTTTTTGTTTTTGTTTGACTGATTCTTGAAGTCTTATTGAGTCATTCATTTCAATTTGTTCAATTTTAATTTTTAAGTTATTATTTCCTTTAGCTATCTTTTTTAGCTCATTTTGTAACTGGCCAATTGAATTTTTTGTTTCATTGAATTCTTTTTCCATTTTGCCAATTTTATTTTTCAGTGAAATATTGTCTTTTTCCAATTCACCAATTTTGTTTTTCAGTGAATTGTTGTCTTTTACCAATTCACCAATCTTGTTTTTTAGTGAATTGTTTTCTCTTTCCAATTCACCAGTCTTATTTTCCAGTTTTTCACATCTCTGTTGCAGGGCGATATTTCCTGCTTGCACTGCTCTCAATTTATTTCCCCATTCTTCTTCTAGCTCTCTTTTGAGATTCTTTATGCAATCTCCCAGGTAAGCCTTCTGAAATCGAGACTAGCTTAAGACTAAAGCCACCTTTGTGGCTTTATCTGGGATTGTTTTCAGAATCTCAGGATCTAGGGACTTCTCTAATTTCTCTCCATAAAAGCTGTTTATGGTGAGAGCTCTCTTCTTCTTGCTCATGATTTTCAGCAGATGTATCAGTCACCAGCAGGGAATTCTGCAGCAGCAGCAGCAGCAGCAGCACCAGAAGTAGTGATTTCGATTTGCCCTGGGGCAATTTGCAGAATTGACTTCTGGTCTCGGGCTGATCTGGCTAGATCCGCACTAGGACCACACTTTCAGCTGCTCTCAATCCACCCTTTATCAAATGTAGACCTGCCAAAGCACCTGCCTGCAAGCAGAGCAAAGTGGCCCAAGTGTCTCCCAGGGACTTCCTGGCAGCCTAAGATCTTCTGGTCCTTCCCAGTCCCGGCCTTGCACCCCGGCTGCGCACTGGCGTTTGAGCGCTGGGAGCTGCTTGATCCTCTGCCCGTATAAAACTGACCTCAGAAGTTCTTTCAAAGTAGATATTTGATAGAAGTGCGTTGTAGTCCAAGTGTTTGGTGGAGCCCTCACTCCAGAACCAATTCGGAGGCTCGATTTTTCTGGGTCTGAGGGAAGGTCTCAGGAGCTCACAGATGACGCTGTCTGCAGTTCGCCATCTTAGCAATTGCTCTGTTTCTTGAATGTCCATATTTGTCATTTAAAGATGCTTAATTTTGCTGGATACTTAATTAATGGCTGTAATCTAAGCTCCTTTGCTTTTCAAAATATCAGATTTCAAGCCCTTTTATTCTTGAAAGTGGAAGTTGCTAGATCAGTGTAATCTTGATTGTGGCTCCTCAATATTTGAATTGTTTCTTTCTGGCTGCTAGCAATGTTTTTTCCTTGATGCGATAATTCTGTAATTTACCTACAATATTTCTTGGAGTTTTTATTTTGGAATAGCTTTCAAGAAGTGAATTCTTTCAACAACTATTTTACTCTGATTTTCTAGGACATCAGGACCATTTTCCTAAATGATTTCTTTAATTTTTTTTTTTTTTCTCTAGGCTCTTTTTTCATCATGTTTTCAGGTAGTTCAATAATTCTTTGTCTCTCTGGGATCTATACCATGTCAAGTTTTTTCTGATGAGGTATTTTATATTTTATTCTATTTTTTTCTTCTTTTTTTTGCTTTTGTTTGACTCATTCTTAATGCCTCATTGAGCAATTCACTTTCATTTGTTCAGTTCTAATTTGTAGTGAATTATTGTCTTCAATTAGTTTTTTTTAAATATCCTTTTACATTTGGGCAATTTTACTTTTATCTGAGTTGTTTTGTTCATTGGATTTTTTTTATTAATTCTGTTTTTAAAAGAATTATTTTCTATTTCCATTTCATCAAATCTATTTTTTAAGAAGTTTGCTTCACATAATTTTTGTGTTACCTTTTCCAAACTTTCTTATAAAGTTCTCATTTCCTTTCCCTGTTTTTCTCCTAAATCGTTTAATATCCTTTTCTGAATTCTTCCAAGAGAGCTTTGTGAGATAGGTATTAATTCATATTACCCTTTAGCGCTTCATCTGGAGATGCTTTGCCTTTAGTGTCTTGAAGATTTGGGATTTCTTCCTCCATGTCCCCACAAAGTTATCAATGATTAGATTTGTTTTTTGCTTTTTTTCTCATTTTTAAAGTTTGAGGTCTGCTTTTAGAGTAAAGGGGAGATTATCCTAAGTTTCCACAGTGTTTTACACTCCCCTGGGGCTGATGCTGCTGACTCATTCCTTTGCTGGGTGGGCAAGGCCAAGTTCCTCATTGTTCCGAGGTTCAGGGGTTCATTATTTGACTTTTGTAATTGCTTTGGATGTCTTTCAATGTGTTGATCCACTGAGCCAGAACAGCATGGCCAATGCTGTTGTATTTTGTCTAAGAGGCTTCTAGTAGATTCCCCCAGTGCACAGAGGCCATTTTACCCTGGGTCTCTGTGGTGCACTTGCACTCAGCTACTTCCCACTATTCCCCCCACTCCCATACAATTGGAAAAGACCCTTTCTTAAGATTTTCTAAAATATCTTTTGCTGAAAATTTGTTATACTCCAAATATGTGCTTAATCCTGTATTGATCTGAGGGCAGCCAGGTAGAGCTCTCTGCCCTCATGGGTCCCACCCAGAACTTCTTTTGTTTGACTGATTTTATCTTTACATGATGTCTGATTTCTATAAGATTGGTAGGTTTGCAGATAGTTGGATTTTTTTTTTTACATTGGTTCTTCTTATATATTTTGAATTTATTTTTCAGTTCTAGGGCAGGGATAATAATATTTTATAGGGAATCAAAGAATGTTTGTACACTGCAAGATAAAACATTATCCAAACAATATATAATTTTCAGTTTCAATATTAATTCATTGAAACATAGGTTTGAAAGAAGGTGAGCTTATGCTAGTAATTAGATACAAAGACCTGATTTCTGTTTAGATAAATCTCCAGTTTCACACATCTATTAATAATAAGTTGTTACCCCTTCAGAGAAAGAAAAAGTTAAAGGATAGAAGATTATTGATTCTCTAAAAATATACATTTTCTCTATTTTATTCAGTAAGATAACTTAATCAGTACTTTTACCTGTAATTCATATTTGAATCATGCAGGTATTGCGTTGTAATTATCTGAAAGGAGATGTTTATCTTCAAGTAGGATTGGACAAGAGTATCTCAGTGCAATAGAGTTGATTTAATTTAATTCCATTTGATTAAATAAGCATTTATTTTGCACTTATTTTAAGTTAGGCATTATATTAAGAGCTACTGATGCAAAGCCAAACATTAAAAAGGTTCCTGCCCTTAAGCAATTTGCATTTTACTAGTCAAGAAACAACACATATGTGAAACTAATTATAAACTTATAGGGAGTAATTGGGGTGGTGGTAGTGAGATGCAAACTCACATATAAAATACCAAACAGTTTGCTAATAATAGAATTGAGGTCTCAGTAGACACAGTAGAAAACTACAATCAACAATATCTATTTGTGGAGTAAGTTCTACAAAATACGTGATTAAAATGGTAGACTACTTGTTTGGAGCATTGTTTTGTTCAATGGATTTTGACATCAACTACTGTATCTCTCATCAACTCTATTCAGTCTGTTGCATTACCTGTAGACTTTATTTTTACATCATCTGTCCTATATACCCTCTTCTCTCCTCTGACAATGCTGCCATCCCTAATATAGGTCCTCATTGCTTCACTCTCACATATTGGAACAGTTTGCTGCTGGTGATTTATGTACTTGCCAAAAGGCTTTCTGCACTTTAGTCTCCACTCAGCTCCTAGATTGATTTTTCTAAAGTTTTGGTCTGACCATGCCTTTCATTACCTCTCCCAGTCCTAAATTCTGAGTTTCCTATAGCTTACTCAGCATGACATATCCCATGATCCTACACTGATGTCAACTTTGCTGTTCTTTACACAAGAAATTTCATCTCAATACCTTAAGGATTTTTAGTGACAGTGTCCTATCCCTGGGATTTTTTAGCTCCTATTGTAATTTCCAGACCTATCTGGGCTCTCTCTCTCAACTTCCATGAGCACCCTGTCAACCCCTCTCCCCCATTAGTGCTAGTACCTTTTTTTTTTCTGTTGATTATCTCTAATTTATCTTATATTTATCTTTTTTACACATAGATGTTTGTTGCATCTCTCTTTAAACTGGACTCAAAGTTGGGACTGCCGTTTTTGTTTTTGTTTTTGTTTTGTTTTATTTCAACAATGCTTAACACAGTGCTTGGCAATAATTGGTGCATAATAATTACTTATTTACTGACACCGTCCAGCATTATGTCACATGATTTTGATTATTCCTTAGACTATTCTGCCCTGTGCTACTCTTTCTCCAACACATTTGTCACAGGTGACAAATTTGCTAATTACAGTTCTAGTGGGAGACATTTGAAATAAACTGTTATAAAATCTTGCAATAAATGGTTGGTGACTGACTTTATGTTGCAAGTAAGAGTTATAGTGGGCAAGCCTAAATAGCTATAATTAGTATTTCCTGGCCTGATTTTAATTTGCTTTTATTAAATTAATTTATTTATTAAATAAATTTATTAACTTTTGACTCTTTTTAACAAATTTATGATCATGCATGACTATTAATTCAGAATCTATAGCAACCTAAGCACAATGTAAAGCAACAAGGAAACAGACAAGGAGAATATGGAGTATAGGTAACCTGTCATACTGACAAGATATTTTACTAGTACACCTTTCCCATAATTCTCTAAAATCTTATATCCAGATCTTTGATAACTTGATAAACACTGCTTGGCATCCTTATTTGCCCACTTTATGTAGTAAAAAAAATTCTGTACTCTTTCTTAATCTAATGTGGTGATTATTTTTAATGCATAAGCCAATCTGAAATTAGTTTGTATTAAATTCCACTAGATATTACATTAAATGCTTTACCAAAATAAACATTATGCATTTATGTTTATTCTATCCCTTTTTCACAAACTTTTTTGGTGTAATGTTGGTACACAAAATCCCAGCATGATTTGTTTTTCATAACCCATTATTGCTTTTCAGTAAATATTCTTCTGCCAAGTTATAGATTTTATGTCTTAGTATTTATTGTTACCTTTTACAATGGGCTATGATGAAATACCTTAAATCATAATAATTATGTTTCTTTTTATATTTTCATTGTGGCATCAATTCTTCTAGTAATCATTGATAAAAATAAAATTCTATTCTCAACCTGTATTTTGCTCTTATTTAGGATTTGTCCCAGCCCCAATTGCCTTTGTTAAGGTTCTTCATGTGTTATAGTCAGTAAGATTCATTTAAAGGCTTCTATGAAGTGAAGAAGAAAACAGTAAACATAAAAATTTATGAAGTTGCAGTTCTCTTGAAGTTGAGAATGAGGGAATTGGAGCTGCGCAGAATGAATTTACCCAAGATAATTAAGTCCAGAGAGTACAGATTTATCTTTGCCATTGCCTCTCAGACTTTTCTGCTTAGTGATACCAAGTTATTTTACATGTGATTTTTGAAGGAGGAGAAACATTCATAGTATGGTCTTACATGTATGTATATGAATACTTGTATGTATATGATTTTATATCTATATATAAGTATTCATATACATATACATCCATGTAAGACCATAATATGAATGAATGTGTTAATATATCTGTACTTAATTGTAGTGTTCTTGTGGGGGATTAGGAAAGGAGAAAAAAATAAAGTTAAAAATGGACAGCAGAGAACGAAAGAAAACTTGTAAGGAAACAAAGAAAAGATAGACAGCTCTGAACATGATGTGTAGTATTTATTATATAGAATTTCTCAAAATGGAAATTTATTGCTCTATATTTTGAGTCCTCATGTTTTGCTGTGCACATGATTTTTTAATTTATGTTTTAAATAACTAAATGAATAATAAACAAAGAAACAAAGGATTTAGAGTATAGTGGAATCTTCCCAATCAACTTTAAGGAGAAACAGGAATAGCAATGAAATTGAAGAAGTTAAGGTGCTTTGATGATTTAAATGAACAGAACAAAGACAAAGACACAATATCTTCCTATTGAGGAAACTTCAGGTACTAATGCATTTTCTCTGTAACTTAAAATCTCAGATTCAGCAAGAATGTAATTCTTCCTGACTTCTTATTAAGTTGTGTAACCATTACTCAATGCTTTTATTCATATTTTAAATGAAATAGAAAAGAAGCATTTTATTTCAATAAAAAGGACATTTATTCCATGAAATATGTGTAATTACTATTATGCAAAAATTAGTATTAACATGTAAAAAAATAACTATATCTAAGTTTTTTTGCTGATTATCAGCTGACCTGCCCCCAACACACTCCCTATATGTGTATAAACTTATTGGTTTCATTTCCATAATATTTTTCAAATATTCCCCTTCTCTTCTCTGATCTGCTTACACTCTGTGACATGTCTTCATTTCCTGCTGCCTACATTATGGCAACTGCCTGTTGGTAGGTTTAGTTGCAACAAGTCTCTCATCATTCCAGTCCACCTTCCATTTAGCAACCACATAATTAATTCAAATCAAAACGTGATCCACTTACTCAATAAACATCAGTGACTCCCTAACACTTTCAAATTCAAATACAAAATACTTTACTTGTATTTAAAGTCCCACCCACATTAATTCCCCTCTCCCACTTTTGCAATCTATTACCTTACACTTCCCCTCCCCATGTATTCTTTGGTTCAGTGACACCAGTGTCTTTGCTATAAGTCCTACAAGATGCTCCATCTCTGAATTCTGGGATTTTCACTGGCTATTCTTTGTCTAAAATGCACTCCCTCCTTATCTCAGATTCCTACATTCTCAGACTTCCTTCAAGGCACAGATTAATCTTACTATGAATAGGAAATCTTTCCCAAGATTTCTCAATTTGTGTGCATTATAGTGAGAGCTCCTGGAGGGCAGGAACTATCTGTTGCTTTTCTTAAATGTCCAATGCTTAACAAAGCACATAATAAACACCAAGTGACTAACTAAATTGCTACAAGTATTAAATTGTGCTAATGTTCTTTGTTCCTTTAATATGATATTACGCCTGCATCATTTAAATTTTTTTTAAAGGTAAGGATAAAAAAATATATATGTTCAATAGGCCCACATGTTTTCTTTCATATTTGAGATCATAGACTTTTATACTATACAGTATTGTTCAATACATTCCAACAAATTTAGAACTAAATATTTGGTTCTTTGCTACATGAATAATTAGGAAAATATCAATTCCCATAACTTTGGAGAACATGGAGAACAGGGTCTTAGAGTTTGTCTGATGCAGCCACTAGAGGGCAAGATGTTCACATACATAGATAAGGTTTGACATTTCACCCAGCACAAGATGTAATTGTACCTAAATACCAATCAACAGTTGAGTGTTATCAATGTTTATATGAAATGAAAGGGGATGGGGATTGTTCAAGAGAAGGAAATAAAATAGGCAGGAGGCAGAGATTTGGGGAAGACAGTGATGGAAAGGGGTGAAAAAAAAAGAAGGAAGGAAAAGGAGAACAAAGATGATAGGGAAAAAGAATAGTGAAGAGGCTATTTAGGATATTTTTCTCACATACACATGTGAAAATATTTTTTAAACATTCATTTTTAAAACTTTGAATTCTAGGTTCTTTCCTTTTCTCTTCCCTACTATCCCATTAAGAAGACAATCAATTCCAAACATGTTTTACATGTTTAGTTACATAAATATTTTCATAGTAGTCATTTTGTAAATGAAAACAGATCAAAAAAAAAGCTTAAAGAAAAAAGTAAAAAAAAAATCTTCAATCTGTATTCAAACAACATCAATTCTATGTCTTATGATGGATAGAATTTTAATTATAATTCTTTAGATTTATCTTGGATAATTTTATTACTAAAAATAGCAGTCATTTAGCTGATCATTTTGCAACAATGCTATTTACTTTGTACACAGTACATTTTACTTTGCATCATCTCATGGAAAGTGTTCATATATTTGTCTGAGAACATCCTGATCATCATTTCTTAGAGCACAATAGCATTCCATCATAAGTATATATACAACAATTTGGTCAGTCATACAATAATTATTTGCCCCTTCAATTTCTAATTCCTTATCACAAGAGAATATCTATCACAAATATTTTTCTTTTTTGAAAATCTTTTTTTTTACACAAACCTAGTAGTGGTATTGCTAGCTAAAAGCATATTCATGGTTTTTTATCTCTTTCGATATACTCACAATTGTTCTACAGAATAATTGAATCAGTCGGCAACTCCACCAAAAGAACCTTAATGTCTCATTTTCCCCAGATCTCTTTTACCATTTGTGATTTCCCTTTTCTGTCCTATTAGTTAATGTAATAGTTATGAGATAGTATCTCAGAATTGCTTTAATTTGCATTATTTTAATTAATAGTGAGTTGTAGAACATTTTTGAAACTATGGCCATAGAGTGGATTATTGCATCTGAAAACTGTTCATATATTTTAATCATTTATCAATTCAGAAGTAGCTATTAATTTTATAAATTTAACTCAGTTTTTTAGATGTTTGAGAAACAAAGATTTTATTAGAGAAATGTGCTTCAAATTCATTTTTCACAATTAGTTTTTCTCTCTACTTCATCCCCCCATTTTATTATCTCTCTCTCCTTTCACCTATCTTTCCTCAGAATTGTTTTGCTTCCAGCTATACCCTTCCACAAATTTGCCCTCCCTTCTATCACACTACCCTTTCCCTATCATGTTCCCTTTCTATTTTACTGCAGAGTAAGACACTTTTCTATACCCAGTTGAGTCTGCATTTTATTCCTTTTACAAGCCACTTCTGATCAGAGTAATATTCACTTACTTTCCCTCTACTGTAAAAACTTTTTTATTGGGTTTTAATATGTGAGATAATTTACCCTATACTACTCCCTTTTCCTTTCTTATAGCCTATTCTTCTCTCATTATTTAATTTTGGCATTTTAAAAAATATGATCCCTTCATCTTCAATGTGCTCTCTTTCTAAAAATACTCATTCCAAGTACCCTAATGATCAGAAAGTTCTTATGAATTACAAATATCTCCTTTTCATGTAGGAACATAAACAATCCAACCTTATTAAATCCCTTATAATTTTGCTTTCCTGTATATCTTTTTATGTTTCTCTTGAATCTTGTATGTGAAAGTATTCATTTCTAACCAGCTCTGGTCTTTTCATCAAGAACACTTGAAAGCTGTGGGATACGGCCAAAGCGGTTATAAGGGGTAACTTTATATCTCTAGGTGCTTATTTGCATAAAATAGAGAAAGAGAAGATCAATGAATTAGGGTTACAATTAAAAAAAAAACTAGAAAAAGAATAAATTAAAAACCCTCAATCAAATACCAAATTAGAAATTCTGAAAATAAAAGGTGAGATTAATAAAATTGAAAATAAGAAAATTATTGAATTAATAAATAAAACTAAGAGTTGGTTTTATAAAAAAACCAACA
>JAJPUD010007015.1:71658-92000 GCA_023553655.1 Myrmecobius fasciatus
AGAACCAGGAGATCATTTTACACGGCAACAACAGTACTATATGAGGATCAGTTCTAATGGACATGACTCTCTTCAACAATGAAATGCTTCAAACCAATTACAATTGTGCAGTGAAGAAGGCCATATACACTCAGAGTGAGGGATGTGAAATGTGGACCGTAACATAACATTTTCATGTTCTCTATTGATGTTTGCTTGCATTGTATTTCCTTTATTGGATTATTCTCTCTTATAGATATGATTTCTCCTGAACAAAAAAAATGATGTGTGGCAATAATTATACATATATTCGACTTAAGTATTCTAACATAATTATCATGTAGTGGATATCCTGCTATCTAGGGGAGGGGTGAGGAGTAGGGGGGAAAATTTGTAACAGAAAGCTTTGTAAGGGTTAATGTTTAGTAATTACCCATACATATGTTTTGCAAACAAAAAGTATTAATAATAAAAAAAATAAAATTAAAAAAAGAATACTTGAAAGCATTTTTTTTGTTTGTTTCATTTTGTTTTGTTTTTGTTTTGTTTTGTTTTGTTTTGTTTGTTTTTTAAATTTTCCTTAATTTCTATTTGTACCCTGAAGGATTATACAAAGCTTTACTAGGTACATGATTCTTGGTTGTGATCCTAGCTCTTTGGCCCTCCAGAATATTCCAAGCCCTTAAATTTTTTAATGCAGAAATAACTAATTATTTTGTTGTCTTTATTGTGGATCATTATTTGAATTGTTTCTTTCTGATTGCTTTCAATATGTTCTCTTGAACTTGGAAGTTCTGAAGGTTTTCCTAAATATTCCTATGAGTTTTTATATTAATATTCCTTATTTGAAGATTGGTCTTTTACCTCTATTGTTGGAATGTTTTGTGTACAAATTATGTGAAATGCATATGTCAAAATACCTATATGTGTTAATGTCCTCTCATATACTAATATAACAGTTACAATTATTCTGTGAGGAAGTAATTGGTGGCTTCTTTCCATTTCTATTTTATCCTCTGGCTCAAGAATATTAGGGCAGTGTTACTTTATAGTTTCTTGAAAGATTGTGTGTAGGGTCATTTATTGATCTAGGATTTTAGTTACCCTAATAATTTTTAAGTTATCTTTCTTATGTACATTTTCCAGGTCAGTGATTTTTTCAATGAGATATATCATATTATCTTTTAATTTTTTTCTGTTTATTTTCTTGATTACTCAAAAAGTCATAAACTTCTATGTGCTCAATTCTCATTTTTGAGGAATTAACTGCTTTTTTATTTGGCTATTTTAAGAATTTTTTTCAATATATTTTTGTGCCTCTCTGTATTTGTACAATTCTATTTTGCAAATAAAAATCATTAATAAAAATAATTAATTAAAAAAAACATAATGTATGCTGGTTCTTCTTTGGCCACAAATTGCCATTTCTCTAGATCTGAGAGTGTGGACTATCCTTTGTTCTTCTAATTTCCTTATTATATTACTCCTTATGTCTAAATCATGAACCCATTTGGACCTTATTGGGCTATAGAGTATTAGGCTGGGACAATGCTTAGTTTCTGCTATACTAATTTTCAATATCCTCAGAAATTTTTGTCAAAAATTATGGGTTTTTAACCTAGTAGCTGGAGTCTTTGGCTTATCAAACACTAGATTTCTATAGTCATTGATTATTGTGTCTTGTGAACCTAACCTATTCCACTGATCAACTACTCTCTTCTTAGCAGTATCAAATGATTTTGCTCATTGTTCTTTTATAATATACTTTTATGTCTAGTACAGCTAGGCAATCTTCATTTGCCTTTTTTTTTTTCATTAATTCCCTTGAAATATTTGGCCTTTTGCTCTTCCAGATGAACTTTGCTATTATTTAATTTCTTGGGAGTTTGATTGGTATGGAATTGAATAAGTAGATTGATTTAGGTAGTGTTGTCATTTTTATTATATTAGCTCAGCCTGCTCGTAAACACTTGATATTTTTCCAGTTGATTAGAATTGACTTTATTTATGTGGAAAGTGTTTTGTAATTGTGTTCATATAGTTCCTGACTTTGCCTTGGTAGGTAGACTCACACAAATTTTATATTATCTGTAGTTATTTTAAATGGAATTTTTCTATGGATCTTTTGTTGTTGGAATTTGTTGGTAGCATACAAAAATGGTGTTGATTTATGTGGATTTTATTTTTGCATTCTGCAACTTTGCTAAAGTTGTGAATTGTTTTTAGCAGTTTTTTAGTTGATTCTCCAGAATTCTCTAAGTATATCTTCATATCTTCTGCAAAGTGTGATAATTTGTTTTCCTCATTACCTACTCTAATTACTTTAATTTCTTTTTCTTCTCTTATTGTGGAAGCTGACATTTCTAATACAATATTGAATAGTAGTTGTGATAGTGGGCAACTTAGCTTCACATCTGATCTTATTGGGAATGACTGTACTTAAATCCCATTACATATGATGTTTTCTGATAGTTTTAAATAAATGCTATTGATTGTTTTAAGGAAAACTCCATTTATTTCAAAACTATATAGTGTTTTTAACAGGAATGGATGTTGGATTTTGTTACATGTTTGTTCTATATTTATTGAGATAATAATTTACTTTTTTTACTTTGTTTATTAATATAGTCCATTTATTCCTATATATTCCTATACTCTCCAGTGTTTTTTAATAGGAACGGATGCAGGATTTTATTTTCAGCATCTGTTGAGACAATCATATGGTTTTAGTTAGTTTGGTTATTGATGTTGTCAATTATACTAATAATTTTCCTAATAATGAACCAGCCCTGCATACTTGGTATAAATTCTATTTGATCATAATGTATTATCCTGGGGATAACTTGCTGTATACTCTTTGCTAGCATTTTATTTAAAAATTTTTCATCAATATTTACTAGGGAAATTGGTCTATAATTCTCTTTTTCTGTTTTTACCCTACCTGGTTTAGGTATAAACACCATTTCTGTGTCATAAAAAAATTGGTAGTATTGCTTCTTTCCCCATTTTTTCAAATTGTTTGGATACTATTAAGTATTATTTAAATATTTGGTAGAGTTCACATGTAAATCCATCTTGCCTTGGTGATTTTTTTCTTAAGGAACTGATTAATAAATTGTTTGATTTATTTTTTCTAAATTGGACTATTTAAGTAATTTATTTCCTCCTCATTTAATCTGGGCAATCTATATTTTTGTAAGCATTCATCAATTTCACTTATATTATCAGATTTATTGGCATACAGTGGGGCAAAATAGCTGCTAATTACTGCTATAATTTCCTACTCATTGGTGGAAAGTTAATTTTTGATACTTTTTATTTTTAGTACTAAATTTTATTTTCTTCTTTTCTTTTTCTTATCAAATTAAGTGAAGGTTTATCTATTTTGTTGTAATTATTTTCATTAAAACAATTATTAGTTTTGTTCATTAATTCAATAGGCTTTTTTAATTTAAATTTTATCAATCTCTTTTATTTTCAGAAATTCTAATTGGGTATTTTTTTTTTTCAATTTGTTCTTTTTCTAGTTTTTTTTAGTTGCATTCCCAATTACTTGATCTTCTCTTTCACTATTTTATGCAAGTAAGCATTTGGAGATATAAAATTTCCCCTAAGAA
This sequence comes from Myrmecobius fasciatus, assembly GCA_023553655.1. Taxonomy (NCBI): domain Eukaryota; kingdom Metazoa; phylum Chordata; class Mammalia; order Dasyuromorphia; family Myrmecobiidae; genus Myrmecobius; species Myrmecobius fasciatus. The sequence goes on from JAJPUD010007015.1 coordinate 75,255, forward strand.
CTGTTTTGGTTGCATTCCATAAATTTTGGTATGGTGTCTCATTATTGTCATTCTCTTGGATGAAAATATTGATTGCATTTATGATTTGTTGTCTCATCCAGTCATTTCTTAGGATAAGATTATTTAATTTCCACTGAATATTTGGTCTTTTTCTGGCCCTTTTTTACATGTAATTTTAATTATATAATGATTTCAAAAAAGAAACATTATATCTGCCTTCCTGTATTTTATTTTAAAGTTTTGTGTCCTAATATATGATCTATTTGTGTGTACATTATATGTACCACTGTGAAAAAAGTTTACTTTTTCTGTCTCCATTAAATTTTCTCCAAAGGTCTATCATATTTAACTTTTTAAAAATTCTACTTATCTTCTTCAATTTTTCTTATTTATTTTGTGGTTCAATTTATCTAGTACCAAGAGAGAAAAGTTGAGATTCCCCACTAGGATAGTTTTGCTGTCTAATTTTTCTTACAGCTCTCTTAACTTCTCCTCTAGGGATTTGGATGCTATACCATTGATGAATATATGTTTAGTATAGAAATTACATCCTTATCTGTGGTCCTTTTTAGTGCAATGTAATTTCCTTCCTTATCTCTTTTAATTAGATTTATTTTTGCTTTTTCTTGATCTGAGATCAAGATTCCTATCCCTGCTATTTTTTTTTACTTTGCCTGAAGCATAATAGGTTCTGCTCCAAACTTTTACCTTTACTCTGTATGTATCAATCTGCTTTAAGTGTGTTTCTTGTAAACAAAAGTTTGTAGAATTTTGTCTTTTAATTCAGTCTGTTATCTGCTTCCATTTTATGGTAGTGTTCATCCCATTCACATTGACAATAAATCTGTATTTCTTGTCACCTTATCTTCCCCAAGTTATGATTTTCTCTTTTTTTTCTCCCTTTCCCTCCTCCCTAGTGTTTTGATTCTGACCATCATCCCCCTCAAGTAGCCCTTCCTTTTTATAGCTCCTTCCTCTTTCTTTTACCTTTCCCATTCTACTTCAGTTTTTCCTTCTATTAGCCTCCCCTTCTCCTTTCCCCTTTCCCTTCCTCCATCCCTATATAGTGACAAAAAGTTCTCTGTGAAGCAGAGAAGAAGATTCACACAATGCTCATCCCCCTCCTTTTTTCCTTCAATTGTAAGACATCTTTTTTGCTTCTTCATGAGATGCATTTCATCCCATTTTGCCTTCATTTTCCTCTTCTTCTAGTACAATCACATTTTCACCTCTTTTTTATATATTAAAATAAAATCAAATTATATCTTCATTCTCTAAGTATACCCATAACAGAAATATCGTTCTCAAGTATTAAGCATATCATCTTCCCATATTAAAGAAATATAAGCTCTTTAAGTTTAAAAAAAACAGATTTTTTAAAAAAAATTCTTTTTTACATTTTAATGCTTTTCTTGAGTTCCACATTTGAAGATCAATTTTTTTTCTTCAGTTTTGGCTTTTCCATCAAAAACAAATTAAATTGATCTGTTTCTTGAATGCTCATATTTCCCCCCAAAAGATAATGCTTAATTTTGCTGGATAGTTGATTCTTGATTGGAATTCAAGTTACTTTGCCTTTCAGACTGTCTTATTCCAGTCCCTTTGATCCTTTAAAGTGGAAGCTGCTAGATCCTGGGTATTCCTGATTTTGGATCCTCAATATTTGAATTGTTTCTTTTTGCCTGCTTATAATATTTTCTTCTTGATCTGATCATTCTGATATTTAGCTATGATATTCCTTGTGGTTTTCATTTTTTATGAGGTGATTGGTGAATTCTTTCAATGACTATTTTACCCTCTTGGGACATCAGAGCTCTATTCCTTGATGATTTCCTGAATGATGATGTCTAGTTTATTTTTTTCATCATGATTTTCAGAAAGTCCTCTAAATTTTACACTGTCTCTCCTAAATCTAATTTTCAGGTGAGTTGTTTTTCCAGTGAATTATTTTATAATTTATTCTATTTTTTTCATATTTTTGGTTTTGTTTGAGTGATTCTTATTGTCTCATTGAGGCATTCACTTCCATCTGCTTAATTCTAATTTTTAATAAATTATTTTTTTCAGTTAGCTTTTTTATCTCATTTTTCATTTGGTTAACTGAATTTTTAAATGAATTGTTTTCCTCATTGAATTTTTTCTATTCTTTATATATATGTATATACATATACACATACATACATACATATGTATATATATATATGTATGCATGTATACTGTTATCTTACTGCACAAGAAAAACCAGATCTAGAAAGAGAAAAAATAAACCTAAGAAAGAAAAGAAAATTCAAGCAAATATTCACAGAAAGTGTTAAAATTCTGCATTGTAGTACACACTCAGTTCCCTCAGGGCTCTCTCTGGATGTATATGACTATCTTCATCGATGAACAATGGGAACTGGTTTGAATCACATCATTATTGAAGAGAACCATGTCCATCAGAATTGATCATTGTATGGTCTTGTTGTGTATAATGATCTCTTGGTTCTGCTCATTGCAGTTAGTATCAGTTCATGTAGGTCTCTCCAGACCTCTCTGAAATCGTCTTGCTGGTAGTTTCTTATAGAACAATAATATTTCATAACATTCCTATACCATAATTTATTCAGCCATTCTCCAAATGATGGGCATCCATTCAGTTTCCAATTTCTTACCAGTACAAAAAGGGCTGCCACAAACATTTTTGCACATTTGTGTCCCTTTCCCTCCTTTAAGATCTCTTTGGGATATAGGCCTAAATTTTGTTTTTCAAAGAATTGCTTTCTTTCTCAAATATACTTTGTCAAGAGTTATGTGCTTTTTTCCATTTTGTTAAATCTATTTTGTAGGGAGTTTTCTTTGGATAATTTCTGTTTCTTTTTTCAAACTGTTCTGCACTGTTCTCATTTCCTTACCCAATTTTCTTCTAAATCTCCTTTAAGATACTTTTTGAATTCTTGCAAGAGTCTTGTGAAATGGGGATCAAGACATATCTTTTTTTGGATCTTCATTTTGTGATGATATGCCTTTAGTGTCTTCAGAATTTGAGGTCTGTTCTCTTTCTCCATCAATCCTATGGTCAGAGTTATTTTTTGCTCCTTTCTTAAACATTGAGGTCTGCTGTTAGGGCAAAAGGAAGATTATCCCAAGCTTCCTCTACAAACAACAGAGGTTTTTCACTACCCTGGGATGGTTTTACTTATTTTCATCCTGTGTTGGGTATATATGTCCATGGTTTGTGTTATTTTTGGGGTTCTGAAACTTGGTATTTGCCTTTTAAATTTGTGTTGCATATCTCACAGATAATCTGCTGATCCACTGGTTTCTGAAACAGGAGACAGCCAATTCTGCTGTACTTTGACTAAGAACCACCAGTTGATTTCCCTTTGCATGGATGCCACACCACCCTAGGTCAGTGTATTGTGCCTGCACTTGGTTGCTTCCCCCATGCCTGATAGAAACAGACTTTTTCTGAAGTTCTTCCAAAATATCTTCTGCTGGAAATTTATTACACTTCAAATATTTATTGGTTCTGTCACTCCAAAACCACTTCAGAGGTTTGAGCTGCTGTTGATTTCATGGATGTTAGGAAGAGCTCAGATAAAGACCTGTCTACTCTCTGCCACTTTGGCTCCACCCCTCTATCTTGGCTTTTCCACTCCATCTTGACCCTGCTCCCTATCTTGGCTTCATCACTTACTCTATTTTCAATATCATTTTTGAGGTCTTTCAGGGCCTAAGACCAATTCATATATATATGTAGGAGCTTTGACATTGTTATCTTCTTCTAAGGGTGTCCTTTGATCTTCCTTGTCATAGTAACTTTCTATGGTAAGACTATTTTTTTTTTTTTACTTTTTTTCCCCACCTAGTCTATTACTTGATTTATAACTCTTTGTTATTGTAGTCTTCTGCTATCAGGATAAAAGGTTTCTTCATGAGGGCTTTTATTCAGCTGTTTTCAGTGGCACTTCTAGGGATGTGTAAGTTTTAAAGTTTTTCATGGTGGTATCACCTAAAAGGGAAGGTTTATTAATATTCCTAGTCTATACTCTTGTCCCTGATGGACAACAATCATTCTTTACAGCCTTGGAACAATAAGAATGGTCCCTGTTCCCCTGTGGCTACAAAATCTGGTGCACTAGTGCTCCTCCTAACCCTGAGACTGACCCCCCAGCATAGAGACCCACATCAGACTATGAGAAAAGAAAGGTCTTGCCTCAGTGTTAGCAAAGAGCTGTAATTTCTTCCTGACCAATCTTACCTGACCCACTTATTGCCTGTGTTATGAGAGCTATGGAAATAGCTGCTGTCAATGCTCATTCAGTAGTTCCCAAGGCCTGCTTCTGTTTTGCTGAGGCCAAACTGTGCTGACACAAGCTGTGATGGACTGTATTCCATTCTTACTCTGTTGCAAGGCCTTTCCCGCTGACATTCTGAATTGTTCTGGGCTGGAAATATTTTCCACTTCATCTGTTTGTTGGTTCTGCCACTGTAGAATTTGTTGAGAGTTATTATTAAAGATATTTGGAGGATTTTTGGGGAGAGCGCAAGTGACTCTCTACTCTGCCTTCTTGACTCAAATTTGAGGTCCAACATATGAGTTATTTGAAGATCAGCGTTGATCTTCTACTGTTAGAATTCTTTTTGTATAAAATATTACGTGAAATGTATATGTCAAAAATTTTATATGTGCTAGTTATTTTTTTTAATTTACTGTAAAGGAAAATGCATTACCTATGTAATCAATGAGTTCCCCACTCTGTACAAATGCATATTGCAACACTGATGTTTTTCATATAGACTATTTTACTAAATCTCTATATTTGTAAAAACAGATATACAATAACATATTATACTATATCATATATTTATATTCTGTGTGTTGTCAAAATAGAACATACTAACATTTTATGTAGATATATATACATATATATATGCACATAAATGTACTCTATATTACATATAACACAAATACATTTATATTATGTAAATTTTAGGTAAATATATATTAAAATATGTGATGCTATTCAAAAATATATATTATATAGCTAACTATAATATAAATAGATACAATTCTATAACCCTACTTCATATATATTATATTACATTATACATATTATAACAGCATGATGCATATATAGATATCTATTCAATTTAGATGATAATGAATAACCAAAATATACAAATATAAACTGTTGCTAAAATAGCCTGTCTATTTAAAAAACACAAAAACAAAAACATGACCACTTCAAATATACATATTGAAATGTTGCAGGAAAATCATTGATTATAGAGGTTTTCCATTGTTATCTAAGGTAATTCTCAAACCCACAGAATAATTGTCAGCAATGTGTTAATAAAAATATTACTGTATATATATTTACATATCATTTGACATGATATTTTACACACATATAAATACATATATTCACAAAGAAATGTTTTTAATATATGGGTATTCAAATGCATATATTCATATAAAATACACATTCATTTAAAGGAGGACATAGGAGGAAAGGAAAGAGAGAATATTTGAGATAATGAGAGGATATGGTAGACTTATTTGATTTATATTGGTTTAATTTAAAGAATTAACTTCAAAGAAATTTGCAATTTAATAATATTATATTCTCTTGAAAATAATTTTAATCATCTAAGTTGAGCAATTAGATAGATGGATCAAATTTTAGTATTTGATGGAGGCTCAAAGGAACTCGAGTCCAACACCTGAAATAAAATATGAAGCAAAGGAATCCCAGACAATTGTACCCTTTCAAAGATCACTAATACATGATAAGCAAACTCAGATTCTATGATTTTAAATATAATTTTCTTAACACAATGCCAGAATTGTCTTTATATATTTGCATAATATGTTATTAAATGGTAGCAAAAATTCCATTCTTTAGTGACTTTCCATGTATATGTAATAACTCTTGTGTTTTCTGCCTTTTAAGATTATTTAGGGCAATAAAATAGAGATTTAAAACAAATCATAGACATTCTGAAATGGGAAAAAACTTGACAACCTTATTTAAAAACAAATGAAAATTCATACTACAAAACACGTGATAATTAGTCCTTTAATATCTGCTTATCTCATTAAACTGGGAATCTAGAAGAATGATTATGCTTTTGTGAGAAATAAATAAATCTAGGGGATAGGCCAATTCAAAAACAAAAGATTAAAAGCTTTCTGTAGCAGATAAAATAATGTCTAAAGGATAGATAAGAAGAAAATAAGACATTTGTCTCTTCAGACCTAAAATTATATATTGCTTATTTTTTCCCAAATGAAAAAAGATGGATTCATTAAGAGAGACAGAATGAGATAGATAATAGTTTCTCAGTAAATGTATTCATACTATGTGCCAGGAACAAACTAAGTTTGGGGGTTATAAAGAAAGGTAAATGGAGCTCTATCCCCTCAAGGCACTTGAGATCTAAAAGGCAGTAAAACATACATATGACTATGTACAAACCAGCTTTATACATGAGGGAGGATGAAATAAGGAAGAGAGAGAGAAAAGGAAAAGCAGGTAGCAGATAGACAAAACACTATGAGTATCTTTAAATATTAATATACAAATGAAATAAAAGATGTTAGACATACATTTTCCATCATAGAGGAGAATTAGATGCAATAGGTAGAAATGTAAAGATTTAGATTTTTGTCTGGAGTTAACAAAAACAAAACAAAACAAAACAAAATCCCAACAATGGAATGGGGTGAACTAGGAAATAGTGAGTTTTTCCTCATTAGTGGGATTCAACCAAATGCTAGATGAAAATTTTTAGCGGTGATATTTTTTTCAGGAAACAGCTTATATCTGAGGTCCTCTGATGTCTCTGGTAATGCTATCTATGATAATTTCTTAAGCCCTTATTTCATAACATATGCATTCGCACATGCACACATTTCTGTGTGTCTATGTATATGTACATGTGATAATATTGGATTTTACATTTAGACCACCTTTTCTTTGGGATTATAAGCCAACTGACAAGTTGAAGATTAGTATGGGGATAGAAGAATATTGGTTGAGATCAGCAAATATATCTGAATCTTGGTGTAGTCTTTGCATCATGTAATGGAATCATCCTAGGGGAAAAAAAGTTTTTAATTACATATTTTTGTTGGTTCAACACTAATATATTGTGACTTCAGTAATATTTTTTGAATAATTCAGGGAATTAGTTTTCATATATAAATTATTTCATTGTTATGTTTTAGAAAGTTATATTTATTTTAAAGTTCTTTATAAAGAATTCCTGCCTAGTTAGAAATGACTGATTGACCCCTAATGGGTACTTCTCAGAATCTAAAACAAAATCACAAATAAAAAGTTAATAGGGCTGATAAGTCACATTGGTTCCCAAGAAAGAAGCATCATCTTGTCACACAATTTAAAATTCTTTCCTTTCTCATAGAATCTTTTTGAATATGATTAAGTAGTAAGCAAAGGAAAGTAAAGAAAGCAAGTTAGCACTCAGAATCACCTACTGCTGTGCTCTTAGACATGAAAGATCTTGTTTATGAAACTTTCCTTTCTTATGATAATCTAATACTAATCCTTTTAGTCTTTTTCTTCTTTGACCTGTTTATGATAGAAATTGTATTATAAAGGCATACTTGTCTTAAAAATAAATTTGTTAGAATCTCTCAAAAGATAAAAATTCTCTCATATTCCATTTCATTACTGCTAGATGTTATCTCAGTTGGCTTTTATTTTTTTTTTCTTTTTAAAAAGTTTTATATTATATATAATAGTTGCATTAGACAAATAAGCAAGAACCTCATTTTTTTTCAATGAAAAGAATGTTGACAGTGGGAACTTGGGTCAAAATATGTTGTGTACTTATATAATACTTATAATTCCTGAGTTTCTTCTTACTGATTTTATGGTGAATTGATGTCTTTTCTTGCCTTAATTTTGATTCTTTACAACTATTAAGCAATTTCTGTCTTTCAAGGATTAAAATAATTGAATCACAGATTTATCACCTAGAATTTAAGGATTTGGAAAAGGAATTAAGAGCCATTACTTTTCAGACTTGGTTTTGACCTCATGGAAAGAAATATTATTAAACTGTCTTTATGTAGTTTGTGAATGTTTTATAAAATTTGTGAATTTGAAGAAAGAAGGGATGGAAAAAAGTATAAAAATATCAGTAGGCAATTGGTCTAAATTTTACAATCAGTCTTAAAAGATGAATATTAAATGTAATCATAAAGACTTAATAAAACTTACACTCATAAGATTGGAAGATAGATAATGAAACTTAAAATTCATATACAATATTACATCAAGCATCAAACTTTAACAAAATATCATTTATCATCTAATGGGAAAAGTGAAGTGATTTTTTTAAACAAAAAGTTCTCTCTAATGTACTTATTTTACATGCAATATTCTTTTTCCTTTGTTTGCTAGAGGGACAATAGATATGAAAAAACTTAAAAACATGTAAAATTGTGCTAAATTATATGGAAGTGATAATCAATTTGCTATTACTTCAGAGTATAAGTATATGTATCATATCCAATATATTGAGGTAATGTTTCCAGAAGAAGATAAGGCTTTATCTAAATACTGAAAATTGAGTAAGATTAATATGAGCAGATGAACAAGGAACCATATAGTAAAAGAAAAATATTTTCCCAAATTTTTTTGTACATTTGCTTGTCTAAAGTGGAACGTATTTTGGGGGCATTATATGTGGAAAATTGTTTAAATAGGATGGAATCACAATGTGGAATGTGCTAAAAGACAGTCAGACAAGGTTGTATTTGATAAAATACATAGATAGGATCTGTTTAATATTTGTGAAGATTATTTTAATAATGTAAAATAAAGATTTTTCTCTGGATTCATGACCATATCCATACCTGATTAATGATTCATTATGGCCCACTCTATGATAACTTTAGGTCAACTGAAGCCAATTTGAAGGGATTCAGACAAGACTAAGTGACATTTACTAAATTTTAAATGTGCCAATTGTACTGGTGATATACATATAAGGGGGAAAAAAAGAAGATATAGCATGTCTTCAAGAAGCCCATATTATCATGGAGTAAGAGAGCATATTAAAAAGGATCTGGGAAGAGAGAAGTGTAATAACTTACTCATGATCATGATAGAAAAGTCCAGAGAACAAGAAGCACAATCAGGAGAGGCATGAACAATGACCATTTTTTAAAGAATGGAAAAAAGAAAATGGAAACCTTGGTCCAAGTCACTAACAGGAGATGTTGTCTGGTGAGGCAGAGGTAAGTTTGAACTTGAGTAGACAGCTGAAGCACTCCAATGAAGTATAATAACTGAAAAGACTCAGAAGACATTATTTATTTATTTATTTTATTAAAGATTTTTTTATTTTTCAAAACATATGTGCAGACAATTCTTGAGCATTAGCCATCGCAAAACCTTGCATTTCAATTTCCCCTCCTTTCCCCATGCCCTCCCCTAGATGACAAGTAGTCCAATATATATTAAAAATGGTAGAAATATACATTAAAACCAATATATGCATAAGTATTTATGCAATTATTGTGTCACATAATAAAAATCAAATCAAACCAGTTTAAAAAAAAAGCAAAATAAAATGCAACCAAGCAGCAGCAAAGAGAGCAAAAATGCTATGTTGTGATCCACACTCAATTCCCACATTTCTTTCTCTGGGTGTAGATGGCTCTGTTCATCACTAAACAATTGGAACTGATTTGAATCATGTCATTGTTGAAGAGAGCTACATCCTTCAGAATTGATCATTGTATAATCTTGTTGTTGCTCTGTATAATGATCTCCTGGTTCATGTAAGTCTCTTCAAGCCTCTCTGAAATCATCCTGCTGATCATTTCTTACAGGAGAATAATATTTTATAACATTCATATGGATAATTTATTCAGCAATTTTCCAATTGATGGACATCCATTCAGTTTCCAGTTTTTTGCCACTACAAAAAGGGCTGCCATAAATATTTTTGCACATGCGGGTCCCTTTCCCTCCTTTAAAATCTCTTTTGGATGTAAGCTCAGTAGAAATACTGCTGGATAAAATAGTATGCACATTTTGATAACTTTTTGAGCATAAATTGCTCTCCAGAATGGTTGTATCCATTCACAGTTCCACCAACAATGTGTTAGTGGCCCAGTTTTCTTACATCTTCAACATTCATCATTGTCTTTTCCTGTCATCTTAGTCAATCTGTGAGGTATGTATTGCTATCTCAGAGTTCTCCTAATTTGCATGTCTCTGATCAATCGTGATTTGGAGTATGTTTTCATATTACCAGAAATAGTTCTAATTTCTTCATCTGAAAATTGTCTGTTCATATCTTTTGACCATTTATCAATTGGAGAATGGCTTGAATTCTTATAAATTTCAGTCAATTCTCTATATATTTTAGAAATGAGGCCTTTATCAGAACCCTTAAATGTAAAAATGTTTTCCCTTCGAATTTGTCTGCATTAGTTTTGTTTGTACAAAAACTTTTTTAAGTGTAATCAAAATTATCTATTTTATGATTAATAATGACCTCCAGTTCTTCTTTGGTCACAAATTTTTTCCTCCTCCCCAGTTGTAAGAGGTAAACTATCCTATGCTCTTCTAATTTTATAATATTCTTTATGACTAGATCCTAGACCCATTTTGACCTAATCTTGGTATATATTCTTAGGTATGGATCAGTGTCTAGTTTCAGCCATACTAGTTTCCAATTTTCCCAGCAGTTTTTGGTCAAATGGTGAATTCTTATCCCAAAAGCTGAAGTCTTTGGTTTGTTAAAAGCTAGATTATTATAGTCATTGACTACTTCATCCTGTGAATCTGACATATTTCACTGATTGACTACTCTATTTCATAGCCTGTACCAAATGGTTTTGATGACAGCAGCTTTATAATACAGTTTTAGATCTGGTACAGCTAAGTCACATCCATTTGAATTTTTTAATTAATTCCCCTGAAATTCCTGACCATGTATTCTTTCAGATGATTTTTATTGTTATTTTTTGTAGGTCAGTAAAATAATTTTTGGCATAGTATTAAATAAATAGATTGGTTATGTAGTATAGTCACCTTTATTATATTCAATTGAACTATCCAAGAGCACTTGATATTTTTCCAATTGTTTAGATCTGACTTTATTTGTGTGAAAGTGCTTTGTAGTTATGTTCATATAATTCTTGACTCTCTTAGCAGATAGATTCCCAAATATTTTAGACTATCAAGTTATTTTAAATGGAATTTGTTTTAGTATCTCTTGCTGTTAGACTTTGTTAGTGATATATAAAAATGCTGATGGTTTATGTGTATTTATTTTGTATCTTGCAACTTTGTGAAAATTACAGGATATTTCTAATAGTGTTTTAGTTGACTTTCTAGAGTTCTCTAAGTATACCATGATATCTGATAATTTGGTTTCCCCATTATCTACTCTAATTTTTTTTTTATTTTTTTCTTCACTTATTGGCAAAGCTAGCATTTCTAATAAAATATTGAATAATAATTGTGATAGTGGGCAACCTTTTTCACCCCTGATCTTATTGGAAATGGTTCTAGTTTCTCACCATTACATATGATGCATGCTGATGGTTTTAAATAGATGCTACTGATCGTTTTAAGGAAAAGTCCATTTATTACTATACTCTAAAGTGTTTTTTTTAATACAAATGGATGTTGGATTTTATCAGATGCTTTTTTCTCCATATGTTGAGAAAATCATATGATTTTAGTTAATTTGGTTATTGATATGGTCAATTATGCTAATAGTTTTTCTAATATTGAACCAGCCCTGCATTTAAAAAAATGGTGTAGTATCCTGGGGATGACTTTCTGTAATCTCTTTACTAATATTTTATTTAATTTTTTTGCATCAATATTAATTAGGGGAATTGGTCTATAATTTTCTTTCTCTGTTTTCAACCTCTCTGGTTTAGGTATCATTACCATGTCTGTGTCATAAAAGGAATTTGGTAGTACACCTTCTTTCCTTATTTTTTTTTCAATTAATTTATGTAAGCATTGGAGTTAATTGTTTTTTAAATATTAGATGTCTTATGTAAATTTATCTGGCACTGGAGATTTTTATTTAGGGAGTTGATTGATAGCTCGTTCTATTACTTTTTCTACAATGAGACTATTTAAAAGCAATTTATTCCTCTTCTTTTAATCTGGGTAATCAATAATTTTGAATGTATTTTTCCATTTTACATAGGTTATTAAATTTGACAAAAAGTTGGGCAAAATAACTCCTAGTTATTGCTCTAATTTCTTCTTCATTGATGGAAAGTTCTCCCTTTTCATTTTGGAGACTAGCTATTTGATTATCCTCTTTCTTTTTTCTTATTAATTTAACTAAATGTTTATCTATTTTGTTGTTTTTTCATAAAACCAACACTTAGTATTAATTCTATACTTATTTACTTGCAATTTTCTTAATCTCTCCTTTTATTTTTAAAATTTTAAGTATAATATTTGATTGAGGTTTTTTAATTTGTTCTTTTTCTAGCTTTTTTAGTTGCAAGCCCAATTCATTAGTCTTTGCTTTCTCTATTTTATGCAAGTAAGCACTAGAGATATAAAATTTTCTTTTATTACTGGTTTGGCTGCATCCCAGAAACTTTGGTACGTTGTCTCATTATTGTCACTCTCTTGGATGAAATTATAAATTGTATCTTTTATTTGCTCTTTCACCCATTCATTCTTCAGGATGAAATTATTTAGTTTCCAATTACTTTTTGGTCTATTTTCCCCTGGCTTTTAATTGAATGTAATTTTTATTGCAGCATGATCTGAAAAAATACATTTATATTTCTGCCTTTCTGCATTTGATTTTGAGGTCTTTATGCCCTAATATATGGTCAATTTTAGTGTAGATCCCCATGAACTTCTGAGAAAAAAGTTTACTCCTTTCTGTCTCCATTCAATTTTCTCCAAAGATCTTTCATGCCTAACTTTTGTAGTATTCTATTTACCTCCTTAGCTTCTATCTTATTTATTATGTCATTTGATTTAGCTAGTTCTGAGAGAGCATATTTGAGATCTCCTACTATTATAAGTTTGCTGTTTATTTCTTCTTGCAACTCCCTTAAATTCTCCTTTAGGAATGTAGATGCTATGCCACTTAGTGCATATATGTTTAGTATTAATATTGCATCATTATCTATGGTACCCTTTAGCAAGGTACAGTTTCCTTCCTTATCTCTTTTAATTAGATCAATTTTTGCTTTTGCTTGATCAGAGATCAGGATGTTTACCCCTGCTCATTTTTTTCACTTCACTTGAAGCATAATAGATACTGCTGCAGCCTTATAAAGTTACTCTGTATGTATCACTGTGCTTTAAATGTGTTTCTTGTAAACAACATATTGTAGGGTTCTGGCTTTTAATCCAGTCTGCTATCTGCTTCTGCTTTATGGGAAAGTTCACCCCATTTACATTGTCAAAAATATTAATTCTGTATTTCCTGCCAGTTTATCTTCCCCAAATTATACTTTTCTCTTTCTTTTTCCCCTTTCCCTCCTCCCCAGTATTTTACTTATGAGCATCACTTGCCTTAACCAGTCCTCCCCCTTTAGAGCCCCTCCCCCTTTCTTATACCTTTTCCCTACTATTTCTGTTTTCCCTTCTATTAGCCTACCCCTTCCTTTTCCCCCTTCTGCTCCCACTTTCATATAAGGTGAGAGAAGTTTCTGTGTGAATCCAAATATGTCTATTATTTTCTCTTTGAGCCAAACCTGATTAGAATAAGATTCACACAATGTTCATCCCCTTTCATTCTTTCCCTCAATTATAATAGGTTTTCATTGATTCTTTGTGAGATGTAATTTCTCTACTTTTTCCTCCACTTCCTTCTTTTTCCAGTATAATCCCCTTTCCACCTCTTGTATCTTTTTTATATTAATACAGTAAAATCAAATTAAATGTGCACTCTCAATGTATACCCACAACATAGATACAATTCTCAAATATTCTTTTCTTTTTACCTTTTTATGCTTCTCTTGAGTTCTACATTTGAAGGTCAAATTTTTTGTTCTGTGCTAGTCTTTTCATAAGAAATAAAAGATATTCACCTGTTTCATTGAATGTCCATCTTCTTCACTGAAATCAAATGTTCATTTTAGCAGGATAGTTTATTATTGGCTACACTCCAAATTCCTTTGCCTTTTGGAATATAAAATCCCAGGCCCTTCAATCCTTTAAGTTTGGAGCTGCTAGGTTTTGAGTAATCCTTTTTGTGGCTCATCAGCATTTGAATTGCTTGTTTGTTTGTTTATTTTTTTCCTGGCTGCTTGCAATATTTTTTCTTTGATCCAATAGTTCTTAAATTTAGACATGATATTCCTTGGTGTATTAATTTTGGGGTCTCTTTCAGGAGGTGATAGATGAATTCTTTCAATGGATATTTTACCTTCTGATTCTGGGACATCAGGGCAGTTCTCTTAAATGATTTCCTGAAAAATAATGTCTAGGCTCTTTTTTATCATGGTTTTCAGAAAGTTAAATTATTCTTAGATTGTCTCTCCTAGATCTATTTTCCAGGTCAGTTCTGTTCCCAGTAGGTATTTTATATTTACTTCTATGTTTTCATTTTTTTGCTTTTGCTTGATTTATTTCTGATGTCTCACTGATTCATTTATTTCCATTTCTTCAGTTCTGATTTTTAGTGAAATATTTTCTTCATTTACTCTTTTAGGTTCTTTTTGTATTTGGCCAATTGACTTTTTAAATGGGTTGTTTTGTTCTATGGATTTTATTTCCATTTCACAAATTCTTTTTTTTTAAGTTATTTTCTTTTTCCAGTTCACAAATTCTGTTTTTCAAGGAGTTGTTTTGTTTTGTTTTGTTTTTTCATTTTGTCAAATCTGTTTTTTAAGGACCTGTATGCTTTTCCCATTTTATTAAGACTATTTTGTAATGAATTTTCTTTAGATAATTTCTGTTTCCTTTTCCAAACCTTCTTGTAAATTTCTCATTTTCTTTCCCCATTTTTTTTCTTTTAGCTCTGTTTTAATATCCTTTTTAATTTCTTCCAGGAGAACCTTGTGTGATGGAAACCAATTTATATAACCTTTTGTGACTTCAACTGGAGACAATATGCTTTTAGTCTCTTAGGGATAGAGCCATTCTCTTCTGTTTCACTATAAAAACTATCAATACTCAGAGTTCTTTTTGCTTTTTTTTTACTTATTTTGTTTAAAGTTGAAATCTACTTTTAGGGCAAGTGACATTGTCCAATCTTTCTCTCCAAGGGGCGGGAGTACCTGCAGTGAGTCCGTGCTGTCTTCGGCTGCTGGGTGTGCATGGCCCGTTCTTGTGAAATTCTGGCATTTCAAGGTTCACTATTTACCTTTTGTGTTTGTGTTAGATGTTTTATAACATCTGTGCTGATCTATTGGCTTGCAACCAGGGTAGAGTAGCCAACACTACTGTAGATTCCTTCTTGTATATTCTCTGGCACAGGGAGCCCCCACCACTCAGGAACTGTGCACTGTCTGCATTAAGTGTCTGTGCTTGCCCTGCTTGTGCTTGGCCCACCTCCCTCCATGCCCAATTGAAACAGACCTTTTCTGGAGATTTTCAAAATTATTTTCTGCTGGTTATTTCTTACATTTATAATATTTGTGGGTTAGGCCAGTCCTGAACTTCTTTAGAAGCTGGATTTGTTAGTCTGAGGGTTGAGGGAAGAGGTCAGAAAGAAACATGTGTCCTCTCTGCCATCTTGGTTTCACCCCTCCTTAGAGCATTTTTCATATGACTATGGATGGGCTTACTTTCATCATCTGAAAATTCTGGGTCCAGATACTTTTATCCCCATTTATCAGTTGGGAAATGACTTGTATTCTTATATATTCTTTATATTTTTAGAGATGAGGTCATTATAAGAAACATTGGCTGTGTCTCTACTGAGTCTATATCCCAAAGAGATCATAAAAGAGAAAAGGATCCATATGTGCAAAAATCTTTGTAGCGGCCCTTTTTGTAGTTTCAAGAAACTGGAAACTGAATGCATGCTGATCAATCAGAGAATGGCTAAATAAGTTACACTATGTGAATGTTATAAAATATAATTGTTCTATAAGAAACTATCAGCAGGATGATTTCAGAAAGGCCTGGAGAGACTTATGTGAACTTATGCTAAGTGAAGTGAGTAGAACCATGAGAGCATTGTACACAGCAACACCAATATTATATGATGATTAATTGCTGATAGAAGTTTTTCAACAGTAAGGTGATTCAGACCACAAGGTAATATTGTGATGGAGAGAGCCATATGCACCCAGAGAATGGAGTGTGGAAGGGAATTGAGTGTGGATCATAACATATTATTTTCATTTTTTATTGTTTAATTGCATTTTCTTTTAACATTTTATTGTGATTTTGCTTGTGCAGCATGATAATTGTAGATATTTTTAATAGAAGAATTGCACATTTTAAGATATACTGGATTGCTTGCCATATAGGAAAGGGAGTGGGATAAAGGAAGGGAGAAAAAAAATTGGGAACACAAGTTTTTCCAAGGGTGAATATTGAAAAGTATACATATATATTTGAAAAGAAAAAGCTTTAAAATAAAAAAAAGAAAGACAGTTTGCAAAAGTTTTGTTTTTGTTTTTTCCCCAGCTATCAGTTTTTCTTCTAATATTGGCTATATTGGTTTTGTTTTTGCAACATCTTTTTAAATTTAAGCTATTCAAAGTTGTCCATTTTTCATTTCATAATATTTTCTAGTTCTTATTTGGCCACAAATTTCTCTCTT